>JAQFYB010002773.1:0-22538 GCA_034694085.1 Pogonognathellus longicornis | reverse complement strand
TTTTGCCGGTTCGGCGAAACCCTGTTGAAAATTAATATCACTGCTTAGTTACAAAATCTTATTCGCCGAGGTTCCTCCTTATTCTATGGAGCTATACATATGAGCTTACCGTATATTTCCCATTAAACCGTAGTTTCTTTTATTTTTTAATTTTTATCAGAGTACTACGGTTACGGTTTATTCCTATTTTACCCCGCGGCCGTGATTTCCTTAGCTGTATAAGAGCGACACCATTATGAGTGCTTAATTATTAGTGATAATTTGTCAATTCTTTAAGATCTATTGCCAATTGACAAATTATCGGAACATATTTACATGCTGATACATTCGTGAATTAAATATTTCAGCAGCATCTCCATCTCCTTGTGATAAAACCACTGCACCATGTGTGGTAGTATATCAAAGGCTACAAATTTTGTTAGTCAGATTTAATCTTTTTGTTATTAAAAGGTCTTATATACTAATAAAAAATTAAATTATACATCCCACTAAAGCTATTTTCGTTTAAATACAAAATATGTAATAAAAATTCCTAATAATAATGAGCTAATTAAAATTAATGGTGAAGACAACATCATGAAAGTTTTATAGTAGTTCTCTTTCCAATCCAGACTGTTTTACGGTATGAAGATGTAAAAATAAGACTTGAGAAGTGTTTAATTAAAAAACAAAATACATAGTATTAAACCTGTCACCCACTGCAGGA
Source organism: Pogonognathellus longicornis (assembly GCA_034694085.1). Lineage (NCBI taxonomy): Eukaryota > Metazoa > Arthropoda > Collembola > Entomobryomorpha > Tomoceridae > Pogonognathellus > Pogonognathellus longicornis. The sequence continues at coordinate 21,832 of JAQFYB010002773.1, read as the reverse complement.
ACGATCAACTTTCATGCAATCTGTAGATTGAAATTTGTTTGAAATAGATTTCAGTTGGAATTCAACCCAAATAAATGATGGAAATTAGCGTAGGTAATGAGAAATTTGACAACCTTTATGGCTTCATGTGGGACCCAACACCCAACCAAACCCCTTAAAGGATTTTATGTAATCTCAATCCGGTCCCAATGGTTTTTAAATGTCAAACCGTATGATTATGAATGGCCGTCTTGTAGAAATTACGAACATAACAATCTAGTAGAACCGATGTAAATAAAATGATAATTTCTATCTGTAACCATATTATTTTCACGCTATGATATATTTTATTAGGGTTATTATAAATTAATATATTTATAGGAATTATTAGTTTAATAAAACTCGCATAAAACTGTTTTACAAATTAATGAACAATAATATTATAATTTCGTTTCGCTGCAATGCTGAAGTTTTTCAAGCGCAATGTTGTCTTCAATAATTTCGATTTTGAAATATGAATGTGAAATTATGAATAGAAAAATAAATTAAACATGTTAAAAATTAGGAAAAGCTTGAATAAAAACAATAAATTGTAGATCTGCTTAATTCAGTCGGTGTATTTCATCCAAGTCCCAGTAAACCGCTTTTATGGGCTTTTTTGGCAGGAGATGGAGAAGCCACCTGGGCCGGAATCTTTGCTGCAGCTGCAACTGTGCAAAACAAAATTCAAAACTTTTGGATCCCCCTTTCTATGATTCGTCATACACAGTGGCGGATCTAGGATTTCCACAGGGGGGTGTTTCGTTCACACCAGTAATCGTATCGAATAATTTAGTTTTTCTTGCTAGGCAATGTAAATATGAAATAGACATCGAAAAATTTTATCCAAAATCAACCATCAACACAAAATGCATCAAATCGACAGGTAACCCGATTTTTTCTTTAAAGTCGGATTTGTGTATGCCTTCTTATCTAGTGTAAATTCAGATTTCGCAGAGGGGGGTTTGGACCTGTAAAACCCTAGAACTAGATCCGCCAATGGTCATACTCAACCCTTTTGTGTAAGATTATTAATTATTACGATGAACTACTTTCCCGGAATTTCATTTTTACCTGGTGGCAAAGACGAGGCATAAGCTGTGGGAGTGATTGGACTTGGAACAGCTACTGTCGTATTTTTCAATTCCTTGGCTTGTGCTTGCGCAGCCTGGAGAATAAAAAGCAGGGCGAGAAGTGTATTCGGCGGTGTTTGTGGTTGAGTAGCTGTCGCTGTTGTGTTGGCATTATGTTGTTTTGAATTTGAATTATTCGAATTTCCCCCCACCAACTGAGACAACAGGTTTTTCAATGCTAATTGTTTCGCGGGGGCTACGGCGTCAAACAAGGAAATTACTCTTATTAATTTTTCTTAGATTTTGTAAATAAAATCGTTCGTACCAGGTGTTTCCGCTTGTCTTTTTCTCTTTGCGTCCTCTTCTCCCGAATTTCCTTGTTTGCCGATTTCTTTGGAAGAATCCCTTTCAGTTGTGGGATGTTCACCCTCCGATTCGGGAGCTACGGTTGTTGCTTTTTTAGTCGGCATTGCTCCTAATAAGCTAAACAAAAACGATTTTGTATTGATTAAAAAATAATTTCTTGCGATTTATAATTTAATCTGATTTTTTAGTTACAATTTGAGACGTGTATTAGATTTGACAATAAATTATTAATATTTTTAAATCATTTAGAAATTGGAAGGTATTCTCATTCTCAAAATGGAGATCAGGAAAGGAAGACGTGATTTGTTTGTAGCTTATGAATGTTTTGAGTGTTCTTGTCAGTAATTAATCTCCCCACCCAAAAACTGGCGTAAATATTTGAATTGGGGACCCCACGATTAAGGGAACCCCAAACTTGCGAATATTTAATAAAAACCGGTTATTTTGCCTTAAAAGTGCAATTTTTTTTATTTTTTCGCGCTACACGGGAATTCGATGTATTCTACGATGATTCTGGTATAAAACTCTTTTCTTTCAACGGGGAGGTCCCCAATTTATGGTTACACGTTACACCAGTGTCCCCAACTCTTTCATCTTTAACAAACTCAAGAAATCTTTTAAGCTGCACAACCTAAACACTAAAGCTACCTTGTATAATAATTAAATAATTAAATCGTACTTTAAGAGTCCCGACAACAAGCCCCTCCCCTCCTCATGCGTTTCATGCATAGGAATTGGTTTACTTTTGAAATGAGTTACTTCGGCGAAGCAAGACTTGCATTGTAGACACAAAACGACAGCTGTAAGCAAACCGAAGGATAGAAAGACGCCTTTCGTCTTAAAGTCCTTTGATGTTTTCATCGGGCCTTCCGCTCTTTTATTCTTTTGGGTGAAATTATGAGATTATGATTTTTGATACAGAAATAGAGTGGATTTGAAAGCAGGGATAAAGAAATATGGATGTTGGTTAATGACGGGGCTGGCGATTCAAGAGGAAGGAAATGAGCAAAGTGGAGTCAACAAGCTTTGTTTAGATTTATAGCCAGAGAATTGTATGGGACCAAATCTCCTGCTCAGTTCATGCATTACAAATGTCATTGAAGTCAAACGAGCAGAGATGGAAATATCTCATCAATTTTCCCCACTTCCCATCCCATCAATATCCGGTATTTTAGATGGGTTGGATGGGATGGCTTTAGTTTTTTTGATATTGTGGATGGGCTGGATGGGATGGAAGAATTCATGTTTTAAAAATATATATGTAACAAGCCATATAGGCATACAATTAATTATCGCCTTATTAGCCTCGAACAATACAGACCTGTGCACAACCGCAGGCAAGTAACTAGGATCTTAAGCTGGGGGTGCACAGCTAGGTTTTTTCATAAATTAGTTAATGATAGAGTAAAATTCGAATATCAGGTATAATTGAGTGCATACAACTCTTTGAATTAGGTTGAAACCAACTGAAACGCATCAAAATCGCGCGAAGCGCGATCTTTTTTTCAAACTTTTGAAATTTTATGGTAAAATACGCTATTTCTTGAGAAAGCAAACGCATTCTGGGGGGTGCACGTACACCCTGTGCACCCCATCTAGATACGTGCCTGCACAACCGAACACATTTTCGAGTACCTAGAATTAAAATAGATTGTTTTCTCGGCAGGTACTGCATGAATGTTTGAATAGGTTCTCATGCTTCTAACAATTTCTAACAGTTTTATGGATGTTGTTGAGGATGGGCTGGATGGGCGGGCTATGGTTTCAACATCTTTTGGAGTGGATGGGCAGGGATGGGCAAGTGAAATTTTTATTGCTGCAAACGATTAAGTGTTCTGTGAGACTGATTTGAGAATTGAACGCGGAAACAACTGTCTATTAAATTAATTAATTTCTCGCCCGTCCATCAGGTGCAATAAAGTTTCAATGTCCACACAACTCTTTTCCTTTTAAAAAAATAAAACATAAAACAACAATAACTGAGAAATGCTTCCGCATATTTATCTCGCTATTTCGATTTAATGGGTCACTTAATTTTTATGCCTGGTTCTCTTAAGAATGGAACGTGCTCTTTTCGTCCGATGAGTAGGGTTATATAGTTATATCAAAAGATGTCATAATTTTTGATCATATTTGGATGATTTTTAGGTCATATTGTCATACATATTTACACTATTTGCATGGCTTGCATATCCGTCCTTTGTTACAAAATACATCGGACGAATGTGTCCCCATCACTTTTATGACCTCCAGAGGTCAAACGGCCCCTTGGATTTTGTTAACAGCCTAATCAAAATTAATCAGCATTCTTTCATTAGTCATCAAAGAAAGGGATAAAAATTAAAATAAATTTTAAAATCGGATTAGTCCTTCTGTAAAGCTGCAACTAAATCGAACGAAAAGTAGGCCGAAATCTTAACGTTTGATGACCCCCAGATGTCTAACGTCTAACGGCCCAGTAACTTTTTTCTAACCGTACTCGTCGTTGAAAATTATTAGTTATTATTTTATTATGTAATAATTAAGATCAAGGCTGTACTTAGGTAGGGGCAATTACCCCCCCCCCCCCTAAAATCGGAAAAAATAGGTTATTTTACTAAAGAGGTGCAAAAAATCGCAAAAATTTTACGAGCCCAAAAATGGTTCAAATTATTCGCGCATCGTGCGCTAACAGACACTGTTGTGCATCATGTTAGTATTTTGCCCCCTCCGAAATGGAATCCTAGATACGGCCTTGATGTAAGAAGCATTGTATTGCAGTTTTCTTTGATTTCGGAAGCATTATTAAATGTAGATAATAGAGTAATTATTAATTATAAACCAAAAGTATAAAATAATTTCGTACAAATAATAATAGAAGATATGGTTAATAGTATTTGTTATATTTTATTGAAGGGTAAAATGGAATTATGTGTACATAAATAGAAAGTATAACAATAATAAAAGAATCAGTGATTTCCGTTGGTGACACCATTTGTTTGGTGAGTGCCATTGGGACAATCCTGTTTCGCATCTTTGTATCCGTTTGGATTCATTGTCTGCCACCTCCAAAAATCTTCGCCTGAAATAAATTTATTTTCGCCGTTTGAACACGTCCCGAAATATTTCAAAATCAAAAGTTTTGAATTTGTTATTTGAATTTATTTGGAAATGTTAGTAATGAAATAAACGTACACATGCGCATAAGGCCGAAGCGAGCCTTCCAGCCGAGGTCTTTAAGCGCAAGCGTAGGATTAGCGTACATGGAGACGATGTCCCCTTCCCGACGCTCCTTCAAAACGTATTCTATTTTCACCTGTGCCACTTGCTCGAATGCTGCGATCAGTTCCAGGACCGAGTGAGCCTCCCCACTACCCAAGTTGTAGCACTAAAAAGCATTTCCAGTTACACAAAATTATAAACATATTCCTCTCAAATATTCGCAAACGAACACATTCAGCAATTTCCTCTAATTCCTTCTTCTATTCTATTTCGAATCCATTTTAATATTTCTAAGACATGCACATGCGCAGTTTAGTCATTTAGTTACTACCCGTTCTTTCTACAGCGTCTATAATTACATAATTTTCATTATTGTTATTATTATTTTGTTTGGCAATAACTGCATCCACGCTCCACACAATTATCACAAGTATTCAGCAATTATTCAACTGCCATCTGCAAAATTTGCAAAGAAAAGGCAAAATTGAATGATTTTTATAAATTATTAAACTACAACTATGTTTCCCCGTTTAATTTTTCATGCACTTGGAAAGTTATTTCGTTATTAGACGACAAACATTCACAAATGACAAAACGCAACAATAAAACGACAGCTGAAGAAACGAGCAAAGCTGAAGGCGCATGCTCTGGAGGAAACACAAGGAGAAAAATTGAGGGCTGCAATTGGAAACCGAGGGGGGTTTTATTTAATTTTATTTTGATTACACATCGTATGGAGACTCATCTGGGGATGCCAGTCGAGGTCCTTATAGGCCTTTTGCGCCGCGCAGATCAGAGTTCCCACATCACCAAATCGTCGCTCGCCTTCGCAAACAGCCACCTTCATTCCAGTCGCCAACTCAAACGCCTTTACCAATTCTCTGACGCTAATGCCGTTGCCAGTCCCTACATTTGTTATTCTAGCACTTTACTAACCTCATTCTAATCCTCCTTCACAATAACTTAACTTTTCAAAAATAAAAAAAAGAATAAAAAATTGCTGATGGTAAATGAATTTGAAAGAGAATTTACCCAAATTGTAAACCTGTGGAAAGAATGAAAGTGTGATTTAGTCAACTCAAATTAAAATTTGCTTTTGAAATGCGAATTACTTTGTAGTTGAGATGTTCATTTAACAATTTGCTCAGAGCAGCCACGTGTCCAGACGCCAAATCCATCACATGAATGTAATCACGAACTCCTTTAAATTGAAAGAAAGATGTCAATCCATTTATTTTATTCATTCTCCAAATCTCCATTTTTTCTCACCTGTTCCGTCCTTGGTGTCATAATCGCTTCCAAAAATTGTCACATGAGGTCTTTTACCCAAAGCAACCTTGCAAGCAGAAAAAGGTGAATTTTAAACAATTGATTGAGGACGAGAATTGTTTTGCATATAATTATGTAAATTGAATTAAGTTGTATTTAATACTTACAGCCGAAATGAAGGGCATGACGTTATGAATTTCTTTAGTAGGGTCTTCACCAATCAAACCCGAAGGATGAGCTCCAACAGGGTTGAAATATCTCAACGAAATAATATTCCATTTCTAGGAAAAGTACAAGAGACACGTTTGAGTGTATTTGAATAAAATTGAATAAATAATTCAACAATTTCACGTTGTACTTACGGGATTTGACTTTGCGAGGTCCTTGAGCATTTCCTCAATAAAATACTTTGTTCTGCCATAAACATTCGTCACATTTCCAGTCGGGTGTTCTAAGACGTGACCAGTCATCACAAAAACAAAATGAGTCAACATCAACAAATCAAAGCAGCGTCAAAAATATTCAGAGTTCATTTCTCAACCTTGGCCTTGTCTCACACGTCATCTCATCAAACTGGAACCACACTCCAATATTACACAACACAACAAATATTTCTTACAGCCAAAACAACTTACCTTCAACTATAGGCAAAGTCTCAGGGTCGCCATATACGCAGCATGAACTGTAACAGTCATATTATAATTATAATCATTCATTCATTATTAATAACTTCTCATTCAAATACTCAACGCAATTGCATAATAATAATTCATTAACGACAATCTCTTTTTCATTCTAAAATTATCTTTAACAAATTTGACATATTTCTACAAGTAAAAAAATGTTTGTGTGTAATTGGACGAAATAAAACTTTTTTGATGTTTTGGACAGGCACATATCCAGGATCGTAAGCTGGGGGTGCACAGCAAGTTTTTGTACAGAAATTATATGCTGCAAACCAACTTAAAACGCATCAAATTTTTGAGGTAGCAAACGCATTCTGGGGGGTGCACGTGCACCCAGTGCATCCCCTCTGGATACGTGCCTGGTTTTGGATGAGATTGTAAGATAATGATTGTTGTTACAATTGATTTGACTCGAAGAGAATGGGTGATGAGTGTGAGTCGCAATAAATTTTGGAGAACGAACCTGGAGAAGACGAGTTGGTAGCAGCCAACTGCTTGCATAGCCTGTAATAAAAATGAGGAAAGAAACCTTGAAAATGACCTTGTTCTCTCTTATTAGCAGATCACATCTTTTTATCCCACAAAAGCAAATTGCAATTATTCTGACTGTCTCCATCAATTTCATTACATTCAATAAACAGTTGCTACAAACGTGGCAGTTGCATGCAAAAACATTTAAATTATTCTTCTGCATCTACAGACAGTCAGAACAACAAATTAAATACGCAAAGAATACGCAGGGAATAACAAATGGAATTGAGGATTGAGAGAGTGGCAGAGTACAAGGGAAGGAGAAAAAAAGAAAAGGAATTTATTCACCTCGAGTAAATTGATGGTTCCGATGAGATTGTTTTTGTAATATTGAAGGGGCAGTTGCATCGACTCTCCAACTGCCTTCAAAGCTGCGAAATGAATCACGCAGTCAATTGTCTCATACTGAAAAAAAAATCATTTTTCATGTTTCCATTTTTTCATTCAAATATAAAAAATATTTCTTGAATCCTTTTTGTATTTAAATTTATACGACGAATGCAACTAAAGAATTGAACCTGTTTGAATATTTTGAAGAGTCTTTCAGAGTCCAAAAGATCGCATTTGTGGAAGTCGATTTTTTTGCCTGTAATTTTTTCTACACGAATCAACGCCGGAGCTTTCCCATTCGAATCCTCCACACTGCAATAAAATATTCTTTTAGGAATTTCATGCTGCTACTTCATGACATGACGAAAAAATCTAAAAACTGACCAATTGGTGAAATTGTCGATAGCGACAACATGATACCCAGCATTGAGTAATTCCACACAACAGTGACTCCCAATGTAGCCAGCACCTTCACAAACAAACAAACAAACACGTCACAATTCATTTCTCAAAATAATTCTTAAACCGCACTTCAAAAAATGAAAAAAAGATTTTGGATGAATTGAAAAGGAAAGAGAATTGTATACCTCCGGTGACAAGAACAGTTTTGGACATGTTGACTGGTTGGAGTTGTAAAAGAGACTGGAATGTGTTGAGGCTTACTCCTGTTGCAACTCCAATAAATCTGACTCGACAAAGAATCTGCAGAGAGTAATTGTTTCGTGTTGTAGTTTGAACATGGAGCAGCTAAAAATTTGTTGTGTAAGAAATGATGTGACTAAGACTTGAGTTGAAGAAGTTGAAGAGTTGGAGATTATTGACTGACAAGAAGACCAAGAACATTGACAAGCCACAAAGTCTTCATTTCCTCCTCATACTCTCATCCTCATCAATAACTTGTTTTCCTCTCCAATAATAATATTTACTTTTACCAACATTAAGTGCTACTCTCAATTCTGATTCTTATTCTAATCATGGCGTTGTATTTGTATCTCCATCGGATTGCATACAAGAATTGTATAACAAGTCTTTACTAGACATGGAAGAAGTAGCTCTACGAATATTCATCTTCTGCTAATTCAGTGGAAGGCATTCCTCCGTCATCACCGCCGTCTCTCTTCCAACTCACCGCTTTCCTATACAAGCCACCTCATCCTACAAACTCCAAACACATTTCTTTCTACACGTACACAATACACACAATACACACTCACCTGTACTAATCATCACAGAGTCTTCTAATGTAAATGTTTACCTTCAATACTCAAGTCCAGTTCAATCTATATCCATTTCCATTATAATAAAACTACACCAATATAATAAATATCATATTTATGTCTAGTGTAATAACACACCATGTATAAGCAGTATACATAAATGCAAAGCAACTCTCTATTCTCAAACATAATATAATTATTCCTCCACTTACCTTCAGCTGAAGTTATTCATATGAAGCTTAGGCTTATTGTATACAACATGAGACTATAAACGACGGATTTTTGCCTTACGCCTTCGGGGCACATTATCCTCAGCTCATTATTACATTAGTACACATATTTTATTTTATTATTATCGCACTCGCTCCCTATCCTCCTCCTTTTACATACACAAATATACATACAAATATATACTCACATGTAAATTCACAGTTCTGTACCGCAGAGCTCTTGTTATTCAAACAATATTCTTGCAACATCTGCATGGATTCTAATTTGTAATTGCATTTGTGTGGACTGAGGACGATGAATACATGTTTCCACTAATTCCATCTTCCACCCATTATCTGTACATTAGAGGTGCGAACGAATAGAGTTTTTTATATTCCACTTCTTTTCGGTTTGACAAATTAGGTTCGGATTGCTTATAAATATGAATAAATGATAGGTAGTTGGAAATACTTCCACTTGTATTATTGGTGAAGAAAATTATTCGATTGATATAACATTATTAAAATTGTAAGTACAATTTACAATCAGTACCTACAGTATCGTTTTCAGGACGCTATTAAATCATGTTCTTTCATAATTCCTTCATTGAAACAAAATAATTGTGGGACCACCGAACAGGTTTTTTGGGTTTGAATTATAGTTTATGTTTCGGATCTGTTTGGGACATGTCTCAAAATTCTGTTCGGTATTATAATAAACAATCCGATGCGAACCGACAACCAAAAATGTTCGTTTCGGTCGCACCTCTATTATACAATACATCTAGTTAAAAGTTAAACGCCCGCAGGCCATCTAATTTTTACAGGAGACTGAGAGTAGCAGATGGATGGGTATGAAACAAATTGAGATTGTACAGCGGGTATTTTCTATTTCGGTGTGGAAGAGGACAATGAGAGGAGGATGATGGGAGCGGAGTGGGATGGACTGGAGTGAGCCAAGTCTCTTTGTTGTTGAGTGGTGGAGCGACTGCTGGAGTCAAGGCATTGGTATTCACAGAGGGAATGAGAGATGAGAAGAATGATGAGAGTTGCCGAAAGGAATGTTTATATTTAACAACAATTTCCATTAATGAATAAAAGACATTAGTGACATGTTACAAAAAATGTCTCATCATCACAAAGTTAACAACCCTCCGTCCTGCAAGTATTCAATTAACCTCCCTGCTCCCGAACAGCCAAACAATCGCTCCAGGCTCTTTTGCAACGACATATACACAAAACACAACACTCGTATCTTTTGGATGAAAAAAATGCGGTGGTGAGCCATTAGGATTTAGGATTAGAGCACTTGGCTTCATTCTCATTTGCTGCATATAAAATATTTGATATCTACGAGAGGCAGAGTCAGTTTTATTCGTGTGTAAATTGTAAGTGTAACGAATGGATGCGGAGAGACGGCTATAAAACGAGTGTGTGTGTGAATGAAGTGCTAGGTGTAGTCGAATCCTGAATGTTGGGATTAGGGACTCTGTAGTTGGTTTTATGTCTGTCGCATGGAGTTGTAGCGTAATAAGAAGAGAAGGATTAGAAATATTATGATGATGACTTGCAATGCATGGCTTCAACTTTAAGAGTTAACGTAATTTTCATGAATTGCTGTGCATCTGAATTCTGAATCGGATCATGTGCTGTTGCTGTGCTGTGCGTAGGAAGGTAATAATATTATTATTATTCAAATCGTATTTATAAGGAATGAGTACAGGAGAGTCTGAAGAGTAGAGTCTGAGTACATGGAATAGGCAAAGGCTAAAGCTAAAGCTAAAGGGTTGCTGGTTATTATAAAGGAGCTGTTTATGTAAAAGGAGATGAGAAGAGAAGGAGTGAGTTGTAAAAAAGTGCGTATCCCTTGGGGCAGTAAAAGGCAATTAGAAAGATCAAAGGAAAGTCCCCTCCGTTGCAGATCAAAGAAAAACGAGAAGAATCCAGGGGCGAGTTCCAGTTCCGCTTTGTCTCTCCCTGCGCCAACAACAACACAACATTTATTTTACCCACCAAACTCCACGGCCCAAACACTACCCAACTCAATTTCATTAAACGATCAACTCCTTCCTCATCCCCAAAAATAAATCACCTACTCCCTAATTCGAAACTTTCATTCTTCCAGTTCTACCACATCCAAAATTATCAAAACATAAAAAATAATTGACATCATTCCTTAACCGTCATCAATTATCCAAGTCTACACATTTACGAATTTATTGCAGGAGAATATAAAAATAATTAACATTTTGTGTCAAGTGGCAGCTGCTGAATTAAAAATCACAATTTCTAATGAGACAATTTACAACTTAAGCCATAAGCGACAAAAGTGTTGGAAAAGTGAGACAAAGAAAGTGTTTGTGACTAATTGGAACAAAAGAAGAATTCCATGATTTTGTGTGTGGAAGGACTTTGTATGAGACGGGGGAAGGTGTGTCGGTGAGAAAGAAAGAAGGAGGCTGTAAGAAGCAAAGACATTATTTTTATTGCCGATGAGAAATTCCTTGGGATTGTTGAACAAATGCGGAGCAAAAGCCAATAAAGTGATTAGAGAGAAAGAACAAAGAAACCTACGCACAATCCTACAATTCACAATAATTGCGACATAAAACAAAACAACAAGGCACTTGGCAAATCCTCGACTCAATTGTGACGTGGGATTGCATTCTTGGATGTCAATGTTAATTGTTGTTAACGAATGAAGCTGTGAGGATGAAAAGAGAGTGTGTGAGTCTGAAGAGAATATTTTGGAGAATGGAGGCTGGAATGAAAAGATGAAGTTGTGTTTCAGTAGTTGCTACGTGCGGTCATAAAGATAAGCCACCAACACAACAAAATCAAGAAGAAGATCAAGAAGAAGATCAAGACGAAGAAAAAGAGAGCCAGGAGGCAAAAGCCAAAACAACTTTTCCTTCCTTTCGTTCGACTGTCAACAACCAAACAACACCAAACGTTGAAAAAGACACAGAGACGCAGCAACAGCTTTTCTACCATTCAAATACAATCTCTTGAAGCAACAAAGAAGAACTGGATCGAGCAGAAGAAGAAGAATCTTGGAAGCGACTGTTATTGTGGGGCACAAGAACTCGTCGCAGGAAGATCGCATTATATTCTGAGTCTGATTCATCCAGGAGGAGACGAGCAGAAGCTGAGCCACTCTGTTCCTCGTCACACAAACAACACCGGCCCAACAGGTTTTTTATCTCCCAACGACCAACTTCAAATCAGACTGACTTACGCTTTAAACTTTAAACTCTCTTTCAAAGTGCCAAGCAATCAAATGCATCTGCACGGAATGAAGAAAGACAACATCACCAACCTCATCTTCTTCTTCCTCTTCATCTTCCACTTTAGCGGCAACCACACTATCGCCATCAACAACCTACACTCAATCTAAAAACCAGAAAACGTTTTGTGCGCTGTTCGGTGTCGGCTGTTGTGTGACTGGAATTTAGTTGAGGACCATACGACGATACGAGTGATGAAAACACGTGTATTCTAATGTCTTTCTTACTCAAGTGTCTTTTTCTTCTCTTTGGTTCCTCGGCTTTGCCTTTGGCTGCTGCTTCCATCGCAAACACCGCCAATCTTTTGTCTTCGTCCTCCACCACCGCCGTCACATCCTCCTCCTCCTCATCCTCCAACAAAAACAACAACAGGAAATCTTCATCTCCTCATTGGATGTGAGTACAAATATTCCTTTCTTCTTTTTCGAATTTGGTTTGTTCGATTTTAGGGAGAGAGCCGACGTCGTGGTTTATTTATTGGATTTTATTAGTGAGAAAGTGATAAGGGGAAAATATTATGAGAGAAGTTTATTATCTTGATGTCTCTTTTGATGATGATGATAATTCTTTTTTGTGTTGAGTCGTTTGTTGGGTTGAGGCTGAGTTGAGTTTCGTGTGTCTCAATTCTCTGCAAAGTTGAATTGTTGCGAAGAAGAAGAATGGATTGGTTTTGGTGATTGGGGTGGGGATGATGAAGAAGGAAGAGGATCTCACGGATGTTGATGAAATGCGTCTTTGTTTGTTGGGGAAGTTTTGTGTGCGTGTTGCGGGGAGGAGAAAAAGTTGTGTTTTATGTTGTAGGAAATCGAGAAGAGACTGAAGAGACTAAAGAGAGTTGTTGTATGGACGAGTATTTATCGTTCGTATTGAGTTGTCAGGTTGTAAATCTTTTTTAATGGCCAAATAAATTCTGGGGTTGTAAATTACAGAAATGTGCACGAGTGGGCGGACGTTCATTCTTCGGACAGTCGACTCAGCAGCACAAATTCCACCAAGTCTTCCCTTCCTTCCTGTGAGTTATTGCTAGGACTCTCAGAAACGCAAATCAAAATCTGCTCCCTCTTCCATGTAATTCCAAACTCATCTTTTATTCATCTCTCAATCAAATATTTTTATTCTTATCGCACAATTAATTAGTCCCAACTCTCAACTCCCATTCCCCACGCCAAATCATTTATCACACATCCAACAAAATCACCAGAAATCATCAACGTCGATAATTCATTCAACTCTTCTCACTTTCCCCATCTCATTAAATTCCTACTTTTCTTCCTTCTAGAGTGTTGCCCGAGCTGGCTTTTTTCGACTCGTCACCCAACAGAACCCGTAGTAAATTCAAGCAGGGGCCCAAACAGGACCGTACAGATGCATATCTCGGCCCGACCCCGCCATAACCCGTCCTTGAAGCCCATGTAAATTTCAGAATGTCATAACTCCAACCAACTTTCATATGCATAAAAAAGAATAATTCAATATTATCGACATACAAACGCAATGAAAATTCTCACTCACAGACACAATTATTGAAAAATCAAATTGAAATATGAATCCGATTGAGTAGAAATTAGATGCCAATGGAGTAGAAACAAAGCATTATCGCCATTATCCTGGAAACAAAGGGCATTGTTGGCAATCCACCTTGTTATAAACAATTGAAATTGCTATTACTTTTTCAATTACAATAAAGTATATTTTTTTATAATTCTTTTGCATATAATATTGCAATATTCAAAGCAATAAAATGTTCAATGTGGCCCGTAAAATTTCAGCCCGAACCCGCGAGCAGGAGCGTATCCAGGTCTCACATTTGGGGGTGGCTTGAGCAAACTTTTGTTGTATACGATATATATGATTTTTTGCGTTTTAACTTATTTTAAATTTATTTTCCAAAAGTAAGCTTTGGAAAATAAATTTTTTCACTTTTTTCCTTTGCCCACGGCTCACCCGTGAGCCCGAACCTGAAATATATATCGGCCCAGTGACTCGCCAGCCTGTATGGGTTCGGGTTAGCCCGAAACTAATTAGATCGGACCCGAACTCGGGCAACACTCTTTCAATTCCTTCCGCTTCACTTCTATCCTAACTCTGTCTCTGTCCCATTCCTTTTAATTCGTTATTTCATTTTTTTCCAATATTCCTTTTTCGATACTCTGATCAAAATGTCAAAACTTGCGAATTTAAAAATTAGCAAACCGTTTTTAATTAAATTTTAGGACCACATGGGTGCAGTGGCCTATGGAGCCAAAATTGGGCTCAAGGAATGTCGATATCAATTCAGACATCACAACTGGTTACTTTTTATTTTTTTGACGTTTTACTAATATTGATTTTAGAAAAGATTTTTGGATTCAAATTGAAAGAAAAAATCTCAAGTTCTTTTTGTCTCTGTAATTCAGGAACTGTTCGCTGACAGATACCGGCGAATGGGGTGACTGGATACAAACAGGTTGGAGAAATATTTGCCCAATTCAGAATGTCTTTACGTGATGAATGTGTTATTGTTAAATAATTAAATTTTTGAATTGTCGTTAAATGACTGAGTAATTAATTAGGTTCTAAAGAGACAAGTTTCGCACAAGCAGTTTGGAGTGCTGCATTAACTCAGTCTGTGGCCAGATCTTGCAGAGACGGAAATTTACTTTCTTGTGGCTGTGGAAAAACTCCGAGACCCGGAGATTTGAAAGAAGAATGGAGGTGGGGAGGATGTGCGGACAATCTACAATACGGATACAAGTAACTCACTTTTTGCTAATTAAATTTAAATGACTCTCACCATTCACTAATGCCACCACCAACTTTGGGAGGACAGGTTTACGCAAAACTTTTTGGACACAAACGAAGTGATTGATAAGAAAAGAGACAAAGCCAAACAACTCGTCGATTTTCACAACAATGAAGCTGGCAGAAGGTCTGTTCTGAGAAAAACCAAAATTGCATGCAAATGTCATGGAGTTTCTGGCTCCTGTGCCCTCGTCACGTGTTGGCATCAAATCTCTTCCTTCAGAGAAATCGGTCAATAAATATTAACACAAAATATCAAATACGAAAATAAATAAACGCAAAACAAGTTTCAATAATAAAAATGTAATTTCAGGGGAGGAATTGAAATCGCGCTATCTGCAAGCAACGCAAGTGAAATTAAATAGAAAAGGTCGTCTGCAAGTCAAGAAAAGAGGAGTCCGAACTCCCTCTGTATACGACCTTGTGTTTTTAAACACTTCTCCGGACTATTGTGTCCGAAATGACACTCTCGGCATTCATGGTGGCTCATCTTTCATTTCCCTTTAACTTTTCATTCCATTTGAGTCTTTTTCTAATTTGTGTGAAATGTTGTGTGAAAAGGAACGAGAGGAAGGCAATGTAACAGTACAAAATCAGCCCCCGACTCTTGCAGGAATCTCTGGTACGCTTTCTATTTATTGCACCACATTTTTATGACAAACCATTAGCTATGTTCAAATTCTAACTATTTTGTAAACACTGAGCAGTTGTAAACGAGGTCACAAGGTCATCACGAAAAAGAAGGATTATCGCTGCAACTGCAAATTCTTGTGGTAAAGTTCTTAAAGCATGACAAACAAACCTGTCAGCTTCTCTGTAATTTTTAAAAACAGCCTTTAAATATCTGAACTCTGAACTGGTTTGGTTCTTCGTAATGATCCAGAAAATAAAAATTGAAACCCATGAAATGTCTTTTGATTCTTAAAATTGTGAATATTTTGAAAATAGAAATAAGTTTGGATGTGAATTTCAGGTGCTGTCAAGTGAAGTGTCAAGAATGTCATTCAACGTCTTCAGTTGAAATATGCAATTAAATGAAAAGGTCAAGGGACGCGGATTTGACGGAAGTGACAAGTCCCAAACAACCGGGTTGATTAATTTTATTTGATAAATATTATGACGATTGTTACAAAACGTTGTTTGCATTTACATTCCACTCACGTGATTTACTGCACTACAATTCAAACTACTCTCACACTCCACAACTACCACACGGACTAAAAGAACTAAAAACAACTAAACTAAACTAAAACTACCATCAACAATGAACTACAAGTCTGGCTAATAATTACTGAATACATTTAACTAATTAACTTATTATTATTGTATCATTGTACGTAGTTAATTAAATATTAATTAATAATACTAATCCTCAGATCACGAGCAACACAGAAGTACAACGCACAGTTCATAATTAAATACATTCAACGATTCAACTCTTAATTCCTTTTACAATAATCAATTAATCAATAACAGTCAATAATATTCAATTCATCTTGAGCTTTTTTGGACGTTGAACGGATTTTGTATCGGAATTGTACTTGTTGGAATTGCCGTAACACTACAGTTACATTTTTGTACGTTTTTTCTTCTAAAAATACTACGCATGCCATTCCCTTCCTTTATTTATTCCTTACTAAAATTTAAATTACAGCTCCGTCTAACGTTTTCTTCGCACTTTAATCCTCGTGCATTTCATTCAAAGAACACTCGAGGAGTAAATTCAAACAAAGAAGAAAATGAGACAAAAGCCAACAAGCTTTTACGAATAAATAAAACATTTTTCCTTCTTCCCCACTTACCCATTTCTTCTGAATATCAACATTTATACACTTTGCTACCTCTAGACTACTCTCTCGTTAATTACAACAATCCACAAATATTGTATTTACATAACTAATAAAGACTCCAAAGATTTCTAAATATCAAATCAAATTAATCTCAAAGTCATGTAATCCAAAATAATAATTATTTCCCCACAAAAACAACCAATTCAACAAAACAAATTAAAAAAATTTAAATCAAAAATTAAATTCTAACATTCTAATAATTTGAGGATTTCTAATTATAATAAAAAAATTTGCAATTTTTCGAAATGATGGAGAAAATAAAATCCAATTTTCAACTTAAGACTTTCGTAGAACATGAAAAAGTTAATTATTGCCTCTTAACCTAATTGTCATTTATTGTCCACAACTCTTAATCTAAAGAACGGAAAATTAATTACAAGTGTACACTTCCATTAATTCGCTGCAAGATTTGCACTGTAAAAATAAAAAATTAATCAAATGAATTTTTTAAAATAAAAATAAAAAAGGAAATACAAAACTGAATTTACCTCAACGCTACAGCACCAAGAAAACCGACAAGAACATTTCCAGGTTCGAGTGATTTGATGCGTATTGTAGCCTGCGAACAAAGGAAAGGATTTTTTTTAATTATTTTACGATTTTGTAAATGGATTGCAAAAAAGAAAGAAAAGATTTGATTAGTTGCACACCTCGACCACAGCAAAGGACTTCACAGTTGTTGTTGTTGTCTTTGTCTCGTTTGACACATTGCCGATTTCTTGTGCCCAAAGAACCCGTAGTTTCGTTGTAGTCGCAGTAGTTTGGAGATGGATCAATGAAAGACAACTCAGATCTCTTCTTGGTCTTTTCAAAACATTTCAAGGTCAATATTAATTACAAACCATTTTATATTTTTAATTTAAAAATGAACCTTGAAAAGTAAACCTACCCCGATTTTAGCTCTTTTGTACTTGAGGAGAAGTTTTTCACCGATTTTTCTGAAGTTGGCCAATTTGAGCCAACAAGTTTTTAAAGTACAACTCCCACTCACTCCATGACATTTGCACTCTGTCTCCAAAGTGCTCTTCACAACCTGTCACCACACAATCCTTTCAGCTATTTTTTATTTTGGCCATACATAAATGGTTTTTATTATATAAATATGCAGGGGCGTATCCAGGTCACATATCGGCGGGCTTGAGCAAAAATATGTTTTTCGCGAAAGGCCATCAAAATTCAATATAAAATACATCAAATTGACGCCTAACGCCATTAAATAGTTCAAAATCGCGCATAGCATCAGCCCCATAAGCCCCTCCCCTAAATGCGCCACTGTATATTATATGCAATATAGTTTATGATGATATAAAAACAGACTCACCTTTCTTCCTGCTCGATTATTGTGTAAATTCATTTTAGCTCTAACATCTCCTTCGATTTCTCTCGAGTCCAAAAACTTTCTTGATAACCGCATCGCAAACAAAACATCCGAAGAGCAACCTCCCTAATACATAAAAATGAAAAAACCTTTAAAAACATTGACTTTATATTTATATGTTGGAAACACAATAACTGGAAAGAATTTAGACTAAAATATTACCCATCGAAAACCTGAGGCTACTCCCCAATCCGGAGCTATCTGGGAGGATGTGGTTGAAATTGTGGCTGGGGCACAGCCACATTCTGGAATTTTGCCATTCGCACAATTCTAAATAATTTCATAAAATGAATCAAATGAATTTGAAAGAGCAATCAAAGAAAGTTAGAAAAGTGAAAAAGGAAGGACTTTACTTGTGTGATGGCATACGTAACTCCAGCGCTAGAAATGGCGTAGAGAAAAGCGGCTTCTTTTGTACCTGGAAATGAAATGAAATGTTTCATGAAAAACATTGAAGTGGTTTTATTTTTATTGAAGAGGATGTTTTGGTTTGTACGAGGAGAAGTATTTGTGTGGTGTACCAAGAACGAGGACATGTCCATAAATCTCTGAGCCGAGAATGGTGCAATTCCAGCGACTTTGTCTGAATTGATGTTGACACTCGGCGAGAGCCAATTTGGTTCCTTCGCCTATGGCCACCAGTGCATCCGGAGAATTCTGAAAAGACAAGAGTGACACAAAATGCTGTTGAAGTGGATTTTGGAAATTTGGTAAAGAAAAAGTTGATTTGTTTATTTGTGGGTTACTTGGCAAATGTCTCTTTGTTTGGCATTGAGTCCAGGAATGCGACTACAGAGAAAATCTGCTCCAAATGTTTCCGACTCCCTGAAAGAGGACGAAGGAGAATTATTTATAATTTGAAAAAGTCGAAAAGGAGATTTGTTTTTGATAATGTTGAATGTTCACCTGAATAGCAGAGCGAATAGGAGTATTCCTATCATTTTACCATTTTCCCACACTCTCACAATCCGCCTGCGGCTACGCCAATAATCCTTCCACACAAACACAACACATCTCTCGAAACTCTCCGCACACAGCGATTCTTCTTAGACCAATTCTTTATCAACAACTCCCTCGTCTCCTCCAGACCTGTCCACCTTAGAAGAACAATCTTTTATTCCACCTTAACTTGTTTTTCTTATCTCCGTCTTTCTCAACCAAACACGTCCACCACTTCACAATCTTCGCACACAATAATTCATAATAAAAATACCAAACAATCCATTTTTCTACCACCCCACATTGCGCCGATAATGACTCAATTTTATTTTTCTTTCTATTTCTCGTCCTGGCGTAAAGAACTGAACTGGATTTCTTATTTGCGTGTCCCAGCAGTCCCAAGATGAGTCCAGACTGACAAAAGTGGCAATCAGACGGACAAGGAGAGAGAAAGAGACTTTTGTGAATCTGAAAGTGAGGCAGTTGTTGTTGAGGTGGTGTAATGGATGTTGGTGTGGTTTGTGGATTGTGGATTGTGGAGGACGTGGATTGTGGACGAGTCTCGGATTCTTTTGTTTCTGGTTGTGTTCTGTTTCTGTTAATAGCGAATAGCCCTTGGAGGCACACAGAGCAATGCAACAAGTAAAAAGTAAAGCAATGGCAAAGCAACGAAGGAATGTGATGAAAGGCTCCCCAGCGTGAAACAGAATTATTTACGCCTGAGAGATGTTCCGACAAAGGGCCCTCGGGGTGCTCCTATCTTCTCTTCCTCTCAAGGGCTCAAGTCTCCACTCCTTTTCCAAACTCCGCTTCTTCCCTCATCCACCAAACATCAACAACCCTCAATCTCCATCCTTCTCTCTCTCACACACAGACACACCGGCTTCAATAATTCCAACACGGCGACAACGCTATTGCCTTACAATTCATTCATTCATCCTTCCATCTCATCAAATTCCAATCATCCCCCAATCCCTAACTAGAAATATTAAATATC
Organism: Pogonognathellus longicornis; assembly: GCA_034694085.1. Classification (NCBI taxonomy): domain Eukaryota; kingdom Metazoa; phylum Arthropoda; class Collembola; order Entomobryomorpha; family Tomoceridae; genus Pogonognathellus; species Pogonognathellus longicornis. The sequence goes on along the minus strand of JAQFYB010002773.1, from coordinate 1,700 downwards.
ATTTTACAATCACGGACGTATCTAGCATTGAGGCATTAGGTGCTATTAGGTGAAAAGATGATGTGTAAATGCAGCTCAAAATATTTAAATATTTCATTCTGTGATCCAAAAGCGCAATAATTTTTTTTTGTTTGAGTCATTCATAATTTATGCTTGCACATGAGTATAAAAGAGTTGTACAATTGTAATCCTTTCATATAATGAGCATGGCCGTACCAAGGAGTTGGTTCGAGAACGTTAAAACAGGGTTTGTCAGAGCCCGTAATAGGCACACACATGCAACGCACGCACTCGCATGCATGGGGATGCTGAATGAAAATATTCCACGAAATAAATTTTTTAAACCACGGCTATTACAATGAGTACATAATGGATGCAATGGCATGACACAGAATTGCAATACAAATGTGACTGGATTTATGTCAATTATGATTTTGTCTAAAATATTTATTTTATTATTTAAGCAGGGGCGTATCCAGGTCACACATTTGGAGGGGGCTTGAGCAAACCTTTGTTGTATACGTCAACTTTTCGTGCGCAGCGCGAAAAAATTTAGCGAATTTTAGCTCAAATTTGCGCAAATTTATGTCAAAACCAATTAAATTTTTTAGTTTTTTTGGAAAAGCCTGATTTTATCTAGTGCAGAGTCCAAATATTTAGAGGGGGCTGAAGCCCCCTCCAAATACGCCAATGTATTTAAGGGGAACGAAGCCAACCAGAGGGCCGACGATCGCTCTCACACTTTGAACGTGAATAGATTGGCGTCAGGAAAGAATTATTTGCGTGTAGTATAAATTGTAGTTATTCAACTTTAACTTTAAAAAATTGTGAAGACATTAATTCAATTGTCAGTTTTAGTGATGAAATCGTAAGCTATTGCCTTTAATGTAAAAATGTTAGATATAAAACAAACGGTTTGCCATAGTGAAAAAATCCTCTGTCGAGCAAGTCTGTGTCTCAAACGTTTCAGTCTCAACGATTCCAGGCCCGGAAACTGAAGATATAACTCCTTATAGAATATTCATGTTTTTTCGTATTTAATAGGTAAATAATATAACTCTGCAATTAATTAATTGTTTTATTATAATCTTAGCATTCAATTCATTGTGCTACTTAGTTGAACATTCTGAACACAATCAAATTCGTAGCTGTATCTGGGATTCCATTTCATGAACGGCAAAATTACAACAGTATATAGGTATAAACAAATCATTGCATACAGCACAATTTTTTTACAATTTTAAGGAAACAAAAACTCCCTTTTTTGGAATTTAGAGAAAGGGCCCCCTAAATACCGCTATGGAATCAGTAACTAATGCAAAAGAATTCTGCGAGTTTGTTTAAGGGTCGTTCACGTATTTCTGCATAGAACAATAAAAATAAAAATAACCTTGGTGACTTCAATTTGTCATGCTGTTATGGACTGTACACATCACTGGCGTAGCCAGGGGGGGCAAAGGTGGAAATTGTAATTGAAACGGCAAAAAATCGCGAAATTTTTTAAGATACCTGATGCTTTGAGTTTGCCCTCCCTCCCCCGAAACCAACTCCAGGCTACGCCCCTGTCGTATGTATTATATAAAATACCGAATACTAATTGAGCTATTCCTTGGAAAAACGTCGTTTCGAAAGACTAAATATAAAATGCTTGGTAGCTACGCAAACAATTTAATTGAGGTCATGGTTTCGGTAATGGTAAA
>JAQFYB010002772.1:0-22540 GCA_034694085.1 Pogonognathellus longicornis | reverse complement strand
TCGAATATATCTTTCTATAAAATGACATGGAAAGTCATTTTAGAAAATCAAGAAAAAATGGCAGCTAGTCAACGAACAGGTTGTGGTTCTACGTTTGAAAATCTTTCGTTTAGAAATCTTCGCGGGATCAAAATTGCGGATCATTTCATTTATTTAGCAACTTTTCATACTGAGTTGCAGAAATGAATAAGTTAAATAACTGAAATGAGCAAAAGTTGAAAGCACCACCTTAATTATTGCCTAATTAAAGCTGAAATGATTATAAAATAAAGCTAGCCGATGTAAAACGTAAATGGTGGGCATTATAACTTAGAGTTTTTAATTAGATTTTTTGCTAAGAAATTTTTACATTGTGTTGCACTTTTTACTGCTCCATATAAAAAGTAAAGGGGGATGGCCTTATCATTCTCGGATGGGGACCGAATGCTATGACCGGCCCTGTTATTGTTTACAATACTACAGGTTTTAAAATCGCTTTAGCCGTTTTAATAAACTCATGGTCGAACTTTTGTTCTGCACTTAACAAGCAAATCTAAAAATACTACAGTAATTGACTATACTATATACATTTATCAGGTACTTCCAATGAACCATAAACTATAAAGTTATATATAAATTAAGCACAATGAAATCAAAGGTTAATAACACCGTGTAGTAAGTTCACATCAACACCTGGGTGAAACCTTTTTGGATTAGAAATGGTCAACTCAGTTCTACTTATATTTATAACTATAAGAATTTAAGCTGTTTCCAGTTTCCACCCACCCTTATAATAGTATGTAAATTATAAAATGATAAACATTTTCGTTGCGCCCTTCAAACAGACAGGACTGGGATAGATAGTGCTACTGTCAATGAAAGAAATAGTGTTACATTTCGGACAAAAATTCTCGAAGTTATTACCCTTGTTACAATTTTGCAATAATATTAACATTTGATCATGCAGACTTGGAGGAAATGGAAACTCCCTGTCTTATTAGTGACTGTGCAATTGGTTTCGGCATTAATAATACCACAAGTTATAGGTAAATGTATTTCGATTAAATTGCAGCTTTTAATTTAAAAAAATAAATAATCGCAAAACATCAGAATAATTAAACAACGATGATATTCGAGTTCCAATACATAATGACTGCATGATTTATTTATTTTTGTTTAAATGGATATTAGGAGTAAATAAGGGCAACTCAGTTGATTATGATGAAAATGCTTCAACGCCTATCAGTAGAGAAGGATATAGAAAAGGAATTTCTACAAAAAGAGAAAAGAAACCATCACAGACAACGAAAGTATTAAATGGGATAACTTTTTTCAATCCTTCAATGGCCATAATGATGATGCAGGACAGCGAGGAATGGTACACATGGAATGCTGTTGGCTCAGCCCTTGTTATCAATGACCAATGTCTGGCTGCCTGGGCTTCCACTTACCTTGAGTAAGTTCCATCAATTATTCTTTTTTCAAACTGTACAAATAATAGTGATTAGTAGAGGTGGCTTGCAATTGTGTTCATATTACTTAGCATAATTATTTCATCCGTGATCGTTTTTTTAAAATTCAAAAATAGTTATAATGTCAATGTAGTCGATAGATAGAATGATGGATTTCTAAAACAGTTATAAAATCCGCTTCCAATTTTCCATAATAAAACCTCATTTTTTTCATCCTGACCCGATTTAATTTTCATGATTTAGAATACAGAAAGGCAGGAGAGAATTATCTACGTAGGTACAATTAAAAGCCGAGTGTACGTACCTAACACTTATGATAAAATGGTCCTTTTTGTACGAATTTAATTATTTCTCTTGACTGGAGAATAAAGTCAAAATTCTGGCTTCATATTATTGTAGCTATACGCATGATCTTTCATACATAACGTACTTTAAATTTTTTGAACAACTATAAAATGTGGAAATGCGATTCCTCAAAAAATCGGGTTTCTACAGTTTACAGATTTGAAAATAAATAAACGTTCATTATAAAAGACCAATTATACAGCTACGATACTATGAAGCTATAATTTTGATTTTATTCTCCTGTCGAGAAAAATCACTGAATACAAAAATTATTAGTCAATAATTAGGCTGTTTATTTTTCCCTCACAAAATCAAGGAGTTTTGTATACTATGCATTTAGTGGTTCATACGGTTCTTAAAGGCTCTAAAATTATGGAAATTGTAAGCAAAACGAAAAATGAATTTTTAAATACAGTTTTTGGAACGAAACGATTGTATATATTATAATAGTTGATTTGTATCTTGGGCAAGCTTGAAGGTAGCAAAGTTGCATTATAGATCTAGAAATAATATATGTTGCTAAGCTAAAATGTGATGGATATCTAATTTTAATCCCGAATAATTATACTTTTAATATAGTATTTGAGAATTACAAAATTTCATGTAGAATAGTATAATATATTATATTTATATAGCGCTTCAGTAAACCCTCCAGCATTGATTTTTGACGACCCTGCAGTATACACTGCGTATTTTCCTCGTGAAAATTGTGACAGAGCTTATCATGGAAAAGAAATATATTTGGCCAACCCAATGTTTGTGAATCTTTCATCCAACAATGACATCGCTCTGTGGAGAGTAAGAATTTATTTTATAATTCTCACATTCAATTCAATTACGGACAAAATGATTAAAACTATTCTACTTTAAGTCATTAAATTTAATACGAAAGAAATAGTTATTGTGGCACATCGTTTTGTGTACAGTCGTAACACTTATAATTGATTTTTTTGGAAATCTCATGGTTTCTGAGACCACCGCGGCTAATACGCATGATCTGTATTTATAAATAATAACTTAACATGTATAAATTATTTGAACAACTCAAAACTTTCAACTTTGCATAGCTACAATCAAAATTTCAATAAAACCTGACTATTACATTTTACGTCCATTTGGTCATTTTCTAAATTTGATGCCATATTATGTATGAAGTATGAACTTTTAAATTACCAAATGATTTTTATAATTTACAGTTGGCAAACAAAATTGAACTTGGAGATCCAATATTTGTGGGCAGTCTCCTATTTATCCTGCCCCAATTTTTTGTGACAGAAAAGGTCCTCCGGTTGGGTACAAGGACTGCTATTTAATTGGTTGGGGATCAACAAATGCAAGTCAAGTTCAAGCTGCTTCTAACATTGTACCTAACGAAGTCCAGGTAGCGACGATCTCTTACACGGATTGTGAAATGGCCCGAATTGCTCAGGGTGTCGGACCTGAACGCGCTATGGACCCTAACACTGAAATTTGCATTAACACTTTGGAAGGACGTGATGCCATTTGTCATGTATGTCGGTCTTAGAACTTAATTTTAAATTGATCATAATGAGAAATGGGATTCAAAGCGACACTATATTTTTTAAATGAAATGAAAGAAATAATAATCCAGTGTTCGCCTTCCCACTGGGAAAAAGCCTTTTTTCCCCACTCAAATGGGAAAACAACCACATAATATTCAAGCTTTTCTCTGTAAATATTTCACATATTTAATTAGCTTTTTTGGGACCATTTAATTTTATTTTATGTAGCGAACTCAATAATTTCTAAAAATGTCCGAATAGACTATTCAATATTGAATTTTTGCCCGCCTTTTATCAATTTTCACTAAAGGGCGAAAAAAATGAGGAGCAACCTTTCGGACAATATCGAACTCTGTTCTAATCATCTCATATAATTACGTTTATTTACTAGGATGACAGCAATGCACCTTTAATATGCAAATATTGGAATCCTGTGACCAATAATAATAATGGGTGGGGCTGGAACCAAAATTCAAATGGAAACGGTTGGAGCTCTAATTCCCAAATAAAGCAACGATGGGTTGTTGTGGGACAAAGGAATGTTCGATATGATTACAGCTGCACTGGAGCTACATTATCAGCAGATCGTGTTACTCTTTTTGGGGCCCCTCTATATGCTCCCCTGTTTAGAAAGTGAAAAGCGGTGAAATCATTTCCCCAAAAATTTTGCATATAAATTATTATTTTTTGATATTTATTATTATTTGAACAGATTCAACTAAGAATAAAAAATGGAAATTGTTTTCATATTATACATTCAATTACTATCAAAAATTTTGATGGTGACCTCTGTACCGCATTATACAGCTATTAAGCATTTAATAGATTCGATTGATTCTTGCTATATTAACTTCGTTATTTACAGTAAAACTTTTAGCAGTATAATCAAAGAGCCTTTTTCAATTCTAAATTACGCCAGCGAAGTTAAAATTCCGTACACGTTCACAAGAATGAATACGTTGGAACTATTGTTAAATTGCTCCAGTCTAAAATTAGAGCTGTGTCCATTTTGGAGTTCCCTGTTGAAAATGCGCATTCCTTCACCCAATGTGTATTCCAGGTTTAATTGTATTTCTCACATTTTGATAGACTTCTCGGGACCTTATACGCTTGAATTACAAATTACGGACCACATCGTTCAAAGTTTAAAAATGCCAAATGATTGGAGGATTGAGCAGGAGGGAGAATCACACTTGGAAGCCTTCCAGTATTATAATCATGAAAAATTCACAACAGTTCACATTTTTTTAGAAACGGAAAAAACTGAAATACAAATTCATTTGTCTCCCTTCGTGGAATACGCCAACAATTTTCTCTTGCAGCCGACACTCAAATATCCATTTTTGTTTTCCACACACAAAGTCGTACATTTTATATATATCGAAAACGGATTTAATTGTTCGATTTTTTTTCTGAGTAGAAATTGGAAAACGTTTGTTCTTTATGCTATACATAAAAATATCTTACCGTCGTTTGGTAAAATAGAACACTATGGCTTGGAAAATGGAAATTTGAAAACATCAACAAAATCGTTTTACAGAATGACATGGAAAACTATCTTAGAAAACCAAAACAAACATACCGATAAAAAACGACTAAATTGTGTATCTACTTTTGAAAATCTATCGTTTAAAGATCTGCGCACTGTCAAAATCATTAATCAATTAATCTTCTTAGCGACATTCCTTAGTGACTTATTAAAAAGTGAGAATGGTTCCTTTGGGGTCTCTGTTGTTAGGGAAGGTGACATATCCATTAAGATAGGCACCAAGGATTGCTTGCATGGTAGTCATATCACTATATTTTCAAAAAATTTGAAAACTGGTCCATTATTAGTAACATCGAAGCAAATGATCATACCAATTAAATCCGTATCAATGAATTTTGTATCTTGTACTTCTTTGAATGGGGACAATATATCTTTTGAAGCTTACGTCCAACCTTTTGACTTTCCATTGTGGATAGGAATCATTGTGTCTCTTATTTCCATCACTCTAGTTTTATACGCTGCGGTATTTTTCAACAAATATGATCTCAATATTAATTTTGCTTTAATTTTTTACGCGTATGTTGTTATCACTCCGCCACCGGTACTACCCGCTTTGGCGGGTAGTACCGGTGGCGGAGTGAAGAAAGTCTAATGAAAATTATTTTACAAGTTTTATGAGTATTTCTTTGGTAAATGCATCCTGTGTGTTTAACAACACATAAAAATCCACAATTTCTCCTCTTCAAATTTAATCTGTAGTCCGAGCTTTCTTCTAGTGTAAACGTAAGCCAAATCATTGTGATTCGTTCAATTCCTGCCATTAAAAAGGTATGAAATAATGCTATTTATTTTTAATCTTTTTAATTATCTGATTGTATTCTATTGTGATTTTGAAATATGCATATTAAAAGGGTAAGTAAGCCAATAGCGTTATGCTTTTAGAATTGCAATTTTTTAATTCCTGGAACTAATTCATCATCATCATTTATCATTCCATTCTTATTAATTCCTTTTTTTCAATTGGTAAACCGATGAATGACTGATCAGTCAATTTTAATTAATTCTTCGATTTCCTCTTGTATTTATTGACGTGTTTATTCGCCATGTCGACAGCATCTACAACTAACTGTATCATGTGAAGTGGAATTGTAGCACCCTGTGATTGTGCACGACCTTCAATGGTGAATTTTCGCAGAGCAATGTAATTTCGGTTGTTAAACCGATTCACTTTTAAATACCAATCGTCCCCTGTAATCAATATTTATCCACAATTATATTCTGTTACATAATTTAAATTAATTTCTATTATACCTAATACCTTTAACATTATATTCATATTATATTATATTACAATATATATTATATTCATATTATTTTTCAAATATTATTTAACATGTTTACCTATGTAAACGCTTAAGGGCTTTATACCACTTCCCAAGTCTCTATATGACCCGGGTTTAGAGATATCAATCTCTTCAGCTGGTACTTCTTTCACACTCTCTTTTTTCTTTCTTTTTTCAATTTTTGAAACCTTCTTAGGCGGGGACTGAGTTTTCCTTTTCTTAGATCGTTTTTTCTGCACCACTTTCTCGTAGTCTGATTCTAAAGACTCAGAAGAAGAGCTGGTATCAACTATAAATAATAAAATAATTTTTTATTTTTTTAAATTTAACAAATTATATTTCTTCATTTTTTAAATTGTACCAATTTTATTAAATTATTTTGTATCGTTCCAAATTTCAACAAATTTTTGTTTACTTTTTAGTTTTTCCAAATTTCAACAAATTTTTGTTTACTTTTTGCTATTAATTTGTTTCGACTTACAATTGGAAGAGTCAGACATTGTTTCAATGTTGGTTCTCAGATTGAAGTGAAGATACTTTCAAAAAGTTTTGTATTTATACATAACAAAAATCGTATAAACCAAAATAAAAATTTATCCTACCATATAGACGGATCACTCAATGAATGATAGATTACAATTCATTGGTATTACATTGAACAGCACTACTAATCAATTCATTAAAATATCGTATGACCGATTTATATGCTGACTCTGCAAACAATAGGCTAAAGTGCAGGGTGAATGTCAACAGTGACATGTGATGTAATAAAACAATAATGTATCCAGAGGTATTACCAGAATATCAAATCCTGTCTCTCAAGAAAATTGTATTAAAAATTTCAGTCTCATGTGTATACCTATGAAAATGATATTCTTCATACAAACTTTCAGAGCGAATAAACTTCATAATAATACATCTCACTCATTCATAATGTATGAATGAATGAGATGCATTATCTCTAAAAGTGCAATACTTTTTTCTAACCTTTGTTTTAATCAATGTTTGGTTATTTTTTTTTGTATTCTCCAATTTAATTAACTTATATAAGCTCCATACATCGTAAAATAATAATTAAAGTATAACACAGTTTCTTCAGCTTGGCTGAACTAAACCTTTTTTAAAATGTGATAATCCTTATTACTATTATATACATAATACTTCGAATAATACTTTCATCGACTTTTTTAATCTACGAGAATGGAACGCAAACGAAAACATAAAAGTCTAATTAAGGTGATATTTCATTTAACTTTTAATAATAATTTTTAATAAAAATATTACAATTCAAAATATCATTTTAATGAAATTTATTCCATTATTACTAATAATATTTTTAAATTTTTAGGCTTTCAATCTCAAAGGGAAAAGAACAAAAGTAACGGATGCACACATAAACGAGTTTATTAACAAGGTAATTCTGAAAACTTTTAATAATTTACATATTGTAATGTTGTGGTATAAAATAGATGTGATTTATCAATTGATTTTTGTTTCAGACTCCCACAATTCATTTTTGTGATTCTTGTGAAAACTTCAAAAACTGTAAGGAGGGATTTCGAGCTCATTACAAAAAATGTATAAAACAACGACCAAGACAACCGAATAAATTTTACTGCTCTTTCTGCACATTTCAAGCTGACACACATGTACAGCTCTCAGTTCACACAGGAAATCATCATATGTGTGCAACATGCTCCTTCAAAGGAACTCGAGAAGAAGTCGCTGCCCATAATCACACCCCACAATACGGATTAGGACACCGAAAAGAAAACGCAAACTTATATTCATTCAAGAAAATGCCTTCTTTTGAAGGGTATGTACTTTGTTATAGACATAAATGTATTAATTCATTTCATTCCCTTCCTACATTTATGAACGATGTAAAATACTCTACCAAGCTAGTCTTTCATAACGCGTTTAAAACAATTAAGTGTATGAAATCTCAAATTAATGTTCATGCTACTTTTAAACGGGCTTCGGGTATTTACGATAAAGAGACGGAATACCGACCTTCTATTTTAAATAGTAATTTAGAAATTCTGTTGAATGTTCACAACTTTGATGATTTTTATCAAAAAGTATTTGAAAAACTAGAAAACACAATATCTTTATTTAATGATATAGGCAGCGGTTGGTGTTTAGACTCCATTGATGGCATGGATATCAGAATCGCAAAGTTTAAACCTATCAAAGGAGGGTGTTGGATTAAAACACCAGACAAGTTAGCGAAAAAGCATTGTTTAATTAACGTTCACAATAATGGGATCGATTGTTTTAAATGGGCATTTTTAGCATGTCTTTACCCATGCCGGAAAAATCAGAATTCTACTAGGATTTCATCATACTCGCAGCACGTTAAAAAACACAATTTTAAGGTATTGAAATATCCTCTGAATCCTAATAGAATCAAGTCATTTGAAGCAGCGAATAAAGTTTGTGTCAATGTATTCTTATACGATAAAGAGGAGGGTACTCTACCACATTATATATCCGAGTATAATTATAATGGATTTAGAGTAGCTAATTTAATGTTGGTACCAGACGAAGCGGACAAAAATGAACATTATCATTACTTAGCTATAAGAAATTTAAACGCTTTAATTGGTAAAAGAGGACATCATCAAAAAACAATATGCTATCGCTGCTTACAACCCTTTTTTACTAGTATGGAGTTGTATGAACATGAATTATCTTGTAAAGCAAACTCAGCGCAAAAGGTTGAGTTACCTGTCGGAAGAAATGGTAGAAAACCTCAGATATTCTTTAAAAACTTTCATAAACAAATGAAAGTACCATATGTAGTATTCTGCGATTTTGAGTCTGTAATTGTGCGCAATAAAAATAACAGTGTTAATAGAAAGCCCTCATACGCTATACATACTAAAGCGTATAGAAATGAATCTTACACTATTAAAACCGCAAAGCATGTTGCTTGCGGATTTGCATATGTGCTTGTTAGACAGGATGGGAAAGTGGTGAAACATCGAGTGTTTCGAGGAAAAAATTGCATAGACATTTTCTTAAACGATATGGGTAGAATAGCTGAAAAGGTTATACAGATATACAACACACCGAAAAAAATGGTTTTTACCAAGCAAGATAAAAAAAGCTTTGATAGACAAACCCATTGTGGTATTTGTAATCTAGCCTTTACAGATGTTCAGGATAAGGTTAGAGATCATTGCAGATTGACCTCATACTTTAGATTCGCCGCTCATAGACAATGCAACTTAATGTATACACTACCTAAAAAGCTTCCTATTATTACACATAATTTTCAAAATTATGACTCAAAACTAGTAATTAAAGGTTTCAAAAAATTCGGAAATGATTTTTGGGCGATTGCAAAGTCTAGTGAACAGCTTATGAGTGTATGTGCCGATAAGCTGTTATTTCTAGATTCACTTCAATTTCTAAAAGAATCTTTAGCTCAATTGATTATAAACCTAGATGACGGAGGGAAAGGAAGTTTTCCTATATGCGAGCAAATTTTTTCACCTGAGAATATAGCTTTATTTAAAAGAAAGGTTGCATATCCTTACGAGTATATGTCGTCTTTCTCCAAATTCAAAGAGACAAAGCTACCGAAACGAAAACATTTCAACAGTTCACTGTATGAAAAGAATGTTACAAAAAATGAATACGATAATGTTAAAGAAATATACAAATCTTTGAAAATGAAAACTCTTGGCGATTTACACGATTATTATGTGCTATCTGACGCAGCATTTTTGGCGGATATATTCACCTATTTTAGAAACACTTCACTCCGACTATATAAATTAGACCCGTGTCATTATTTTTCTTGTGCAGATCTAGCTTACGACTCAATGTTGAAAAGAACCCAAGTAAAATTAGATCAAATAACGGACATTAGTATGTACACCATGTTGGAGAACGGTATTAGAGGAGGATTAGCAATTATAGCCAAGCGTGAAGCTACCGCTAATAATCATTACATGGATGATTATAATCCGAATGAGTTGAGTTCATACATTTTATATACCGATAAAAATAATCTTTACGGTGAAGCTATGAACGATAACTTAGGTACAGGGGATTTTAGATATCTTTCCGAACAAGAAATAAAATCTCTCGACATTATGAATATACCAGCCAACGGTAAAAAAGGTTATATTCTAGTTGTGGATTTAGAATACAGTACCGAATTACATGACTCACACTCTGATTTTCCGCTTTGTCCAGAAACAATGTGTATCCCAGAAAAGAATTTAGGTCCTTACCAGAAATTCCTGTTAAATAAAATAGTTCTTAAATATAACGATAATTCGAAAAAGCTGATTGCTCATTTAGGTCCAAGGAAAAAGTATTGTATATACTATAGAAATTTACAATACGCAATAAGCAAAGGATTAAAACTAAAAAAGGTGTACTCTGTGCTAGAATATTCACAGTCGCGCTGGTTGTCAGAGTTCATTCAATTCAATACAGCGCAACGCAAGGAAGCAAAAACTGAAATGGAAAAGGCTTACTATAAATTGATCGTAAATTCAGTGTATGGCCATTTTGCTGTTAATAAAAGAAAGCATGTAGATTTGAAAATTGTTAACAATTGGGATAAGTTTAGTAAACTTTTAAACAGTCCTTTGTGCAAAAACTTCAAACAATTTGGTAAAAATTTGTTTATAGTTACAATGCAGAAGAATAAGGTTGTATTGGATTCAGCTATATACAATGCTTTCATAATATTGGAAGTAAGTAAATTATCCATGCAGAAGTTTCACTATGATAAAATGATTAAATGGTTTGGTGATAGGGCTGATCTATTGTTCCACGACACAGATAGCTTAGCCTATCACATAAGATCGAAAGATGTCTATAAAGAACTTTTACCACATCTGAATCATTTTGACACTAGTGATTATAATAAAAACCACTTCCTCTATTCTGACAAGAACAAGAAAACCATTGGCAAGGTTAAAGATGAAGGAAATGGAGAAATTTTTTCATCTTTTGTAGGCTTAGGAGCTAAATCGTATTCCATCATTGGAAATAATGTTAGAAAAATGGCAGCAAAAGGTGTACCAAAACGAATTCAAAATTCGCGTCTCAAACACGAACTTTTCTTAAAAACTTTACACAAAGAAAATAAAGTGTTTGCTAAAATGAATCAGATTCGTTCTTTCAAGCAAAAGCTTTACAACATTAGACAAAAACGCAGTGTTCTTCACGCGTTTTGTTCTAAAAGATTTATTTGTCGTGATGGTGTTACAACTAGAGCATGGGGTCATTACAAAAATGAAATATAAATAGCATTTTATTTAGAGCATTCTATATAAGTTGAGAAAAAATGTGTTGTATGATGTGTGTACATATGTAAATTGTATATGTTAATAATAAATAAATAAAAAAATAGTAAAAAATAAATAAATTATTGTCTTAAAACGAATAAAAAGCGATTATATTAACAAAATACCGATCATTTATCTAAAACCTTGCCTATACAACATCATTTGAATTTCAACCCTTGGAGAGATAACATCAAAAAATCGATCGAGGATGCGTCAAAAATATTTTTTGCTCATGACGCGTACTATAACGCTCTGAAAAATCAAGTAGGGGGTTCTATTCCAGTTTACATAGGGGTAAGACAAAGAGGTGGTGGTTTAGGGACAGTATTAGCAAATATAACTAAATACATGATTCCTTTATTCACAAAGTATATAGCTCCTCATTTAAAAACAGCAGCGATTAGTACAATTGGAGATGTTGTGAGTGACAGAACGAAAATTAAAAGTGTTCTCAAACAAAGAGGTAAAGAGTTAATAAGAAATATTGGAGTTGGTATAGCTACAGATGCACAGAAAGGGGGTAAAAGGAGAAAAATCAAAGCTGTTGTAAACAAATCAAAATCAAGTAAAACGAGAAAGAAGAAGAAGAAGAAGATTGTAAGAAGTCGAAAGGACATATTTTCCTGATGTCTCTAATTCACAACAAATCTCCTCCTTCAATTAATGGGAATGTTGACCTGTTTTCAATGATTTCTACCGATACAACTGTCGATTACAGTTTCTATAATGAATATAAACCCGCTGTTAATATTCAAGATAGTGATGCTAAGCTGATATTCAATCTTAGCGGTAACATGCAATATGTAGACCTTTTAGACAGCTTTATTTATTTAAAAACAAAGGTTTTGAATAATGATGAAACAGTGTTAGCTGTAGGTACTGAAGTTGCACCTGTTAATTTATTTTTGCATGCTTTGTTTTCACAATGTGATGTTTTTGTGAATAATGAACTGGTGACAACTAGTAATAACTGTTATGCTTATAAAGCGTTTATTGAAACGAAATTAAATTTTGGTAACGAATACAAAAATTCACAAGGAACTTGTGCTTTATACTATGAAGATGAGAATGAAGATATAGCAGATACTAATGCAGGTTACAAAATGCGAAAGGGTTTTGCAAAAAATTCAGAACCTTTTGAATTAATTGATAGATTAAGGTTTGATTTAGGAAATCAGAACAGATACATTTTAAATGATACAAATTTGTCAATCGTCTTAACACGAGCACCCAGCTCTTTTTGCTTGATAGGAAAAGCTGTAACTGTCTCAGGTGTTACACTTCCATTTAATGCTAAAGTTAAAATTTTGGATGCTAGTTTGTTTGTTCGAAAGCAAATTCTCTACCCTAGTTTAGTACTCTCACACCAAAAATTGTTGGAAGAAGGAAATTCGGCAATTTATCCGTTTAATAAAAAAGAAGTAAAATACTATACAATTTCAACGGGTAGTACTTCCTTTATCGAAGACAACATATTTATGTCTACAATTCCTAAAAAGGTTGTTGTATGTTTTATATCCTCCAAATCATTCAACGGTGATTATAGCACCAATCCCTTCTGGTTCAAACATTACGATGTTAGCTACATTTCGCTTTCTGTGAATAATGTTGCAACACCAATTAAACCTATGTCTTTAGATTTCAATGGAAGTGACTATTTATTACCATACTATTTGTTATTCTCCAGTTCAGGTATTGCAGGACAAGATATCGGTTTACAGTTCGATAGAAAAAAGTATATAAAAGGAAATGTATTTTTCTCATTTGATGTTTCACAATCGACGGGTGATAATAGTGCTCTATCGCTAGAGAAAAATGGAAATTGTAAGTTAGAAATTAAATTTAAAACATCTTTGACGGAAGCAATTCACGCTATTATTTATTCAGAACACCAATCGGTTATGGAAATTAATAAATTCCGACAATTTGTTTTACACTAATGAATACCTTAGAAATAAGAACAATACTGTTATCCAGTGTACCTAAATGTATATACACTAACGTTCTAGCTTGCGATGAGTTACCAAAAACTAAACTTGAAAAATTTGCTATAGTAGTAAACACTGATACATCAACTGAGCAAGGTACTCATTGGCTTATGTTATTAAAGCTAGGAAAAAACTATCATTTAGAGTTTTTAGATTCTTTCGCTATGCCTTTAGAATTTTATGGAGAGTTGTTTGCTAATTTTGTAAATATTAATGGAGGTATATACGAATCCTCCAATATACAAATTCAATCAAACAACAGTCAAGTCTGTGGAGAATTCTGTATATATTATATTTTATCGAGACTGCAAAAAGGTTCGATGTTGGATGTTTTGAATGTTTTTACTAAAGATTTAAAGTTTAATGATGATTTAGTCTCGGATTTTGTTAACTTAAATTTTAGGTATAATAAACAATTTTTGAAAGATGCAAAAGATAAAACGGATAATTTATTTCCGGTAAATCATAAATGTGTGCAATGCTGTACCTCCTGCAGTAAATATAACTGTAAGAAATGTAAATAGTCTTTTAGTCGCGTTATGGAACTCCTTCGACAAAGATATACTGACATAACTTGGCCTGGGTGTTTTGGAAGCGTTTCACGTATCAAATCACTTTTACCAGAACTAAAAATTCAGGATATAAAATCGTTTTTACAATCACAAGACGTCTATACAAAACACAAAAGAATAAGAAAGCGTTATACAAGACGAAAGGTAGTGGTACCAGGACAAAATTATTTATGGCAGGCTGACCTAATTTGTATACCTAAATATTCTAAAGAAAATGACGGGGTTAAATATCTTTTAACTGTAATTGATGCGTTTAGTAAAGTTGCAAAAGTTCAGCCGCTAAAATCTAAAAGTGGGTTAGAAGTTAAAAAAGGGTTTGAAATAATACTGTCAAGTGTTGCTGCTTACCCTAAATATTGTCAAGTCGACCAAGGAACAGAATTTAAAAACAAAAACGTTTTACCTCTATTGAATAGATACAACATAAAATTATTTCATAGTTTTAGCGAATTAAAAGCTTGTATAGTTGAGGTTTTCAACCGAACTTTAATGTCAAAGATATCAAAATATTTTACTCATAACAAAACAACACGATATATTGACAGTTTACAAGATATAGTTAAATGTTATAATCAAACAGTTCACAGAAGTATAGGTATAGCTCCTGAAAACGCAACTAACGAAAATGAATCTGATGTTTGGTTACATTTATACAAGCATTTAATCAACAGAAAGAAAAACGTTGTCAAAGACATCAAGGAATCAGATTTTGTTAGAATATATTCTCTAAAAAAAACTTATGCAAAAGGTCACTCCCAGAGGTATACTAACGAAATATTTAGTGTGTATAAAATTCATAACAGTCTACCTATTACTTATGAGTTGAAAGATATCGATGGAGAACTAATCCAAGGAGTATTTTATAAGGAGGAGCTTTCAAAAGTTATAAATACGGAAGTTAAAACCTGATTTTAAAACATTGTACAAATTGACAATATGGGTGATATACTACATCTACCATCTAGCTCTTCATCAGATTACTATGAAAATAATAAAATTTCGAACTATAAAGTTAAGCTACCTGTTACATATAACTTGGAACCTGGAAGATATGAAGTAGCCTTATTAGAATTTTCATACTGCCACTCGATTAAAATTCTTACTGGTAAAAATAAAGATAATGTAATAACATTTTCCAAAAAAATTTCAACCAATTTCTCGCAACCTCTATCTATAGAAACTGAATACTCTATACCCGCTATCCATTATAACACTATACCAGGTTTACTTTCTGCAATTAATGAAATAACTGATAAGGATCCAGACTTGAAAAATGAAGTTAGTTTTGAGTACTTTAAATTAAAAAATCGTGTTTCTTTAAAAACTACGTTAGGAATTACTATGAGTGAGAAGTTATCGCTTATTCTTGGATTTGACGGGAAAAAAACATTTTCAAGCGGTCTTTACTTCGCTCCGTTTACACCGGATATGTTAGCAGGAAGAAATCATATATATATTTATTGTGATATTATTGAACCAGTGATTGTTGGAAGTACTTTCGTTCCATTGCTACGTTCAGTTAATATGAAAGGTCTGGATGGTGAATTAATAACAAAATCATTTTACAACCCTTACTACCTACCACTTTCTAGATCTGCTTTCGATACTATTTCTGTACTATTATGTAATGAATTTGGCGAGGAGCTGTCATTCGATAAAGGACAGTCAAGCATAACGTTACAAATAAGAAAAAAACATCATGGCTGATGTTTTTGAGTGTTCGAGTTTTCAAATTAAAACACCTTTTTCCATGCAAGTATCAGGGAGTTCACAATCAGGAAAATCTGTTTTCATTTCAAGATTTTTACAACATCTCTCAAAACTTGTTGATGGAAACTTTTCAAAAATTGTAATTTCCTATGCTGAAGATCAACCGCTCTACCATGCAATAAAAGCTAGAGATCATCGTGTTAGTCTAGTAAATCACATAGATTCACTGCCAGAGCTATCTGAAAACTCACTATACATAGTAGACGATCAAATGCTGGAGGGGGGTAATAGCACATTTATTGTAAATCTTTTTACAAGAGGTGTTCATCATAGAAAAATCTCAACGATTTTTATTACCCAAAATATTTTTTACCAGGGGAAATTTGCTAAAGATATTCGACGTAACGTTAATTATATTGTGGTTTTCAAATCAGTCTTTTTTAAAGCTCAAATTGAAAATCTTGGACGTCAGCTATTTCCATCGTCTCTACATTTTTTATTAAATGCTTATGAAAAGGCGACGACATATCCGTACAGCTACTTATTTATTGATCTACATCCGAGGAGTGAAGATCGTCTGAGAGTTCGTAGCGGAATATTACCAGGAGAAAAGGAGATAATTTATTCTCCAGAAAAGAATGTTGTACGTAATTGATTTAGAAGGATTTCAGATAAACAATTTTTTTGTGATAAAAGAAATTGTAATAGTTTCATCTATTAGCAAATCGCAACATATTTTTGCTCCGCCTTTTAATAAAAATCTTTTAACAATAAAAGAGTTAAGAACTGTGCGCTACTGTGAAAATAACTTACACAGAATTCGGTGGGATTATTCAGGTGTACCATACAGCGATCGAAAAGCTATAATAAAATCAAATATCAATCCTTGTGACTCAATTTACGTAAAAGGTTATCAAAAGCGACGTATATTACAAGACTTATTGGGTCCAGAATTCGTTGTGAACGACTTGGAATTATTTGACTGTCCAAAAATACAAGATTTGCCTAAACTTAACAGCAATTGTAGGCTATCGTTTCATAGAAAGGCTGGATTCGATCATTGCGCAAAATTAAAGGCTAGAACTTATTTAGAGTACATACTAAATTATTTAAGCGGTCAAGAAATCGGTTGGGATGAGTAAATGCACGAAACGAAACCATAGTTTCCTTTGCGGTGTTCGAAGAGCAACACCAAAACTGCGATACAATTTACTAAAATCTGCATCAACAGATAATATTAAAGCTTTATCAGAAATTGCATCTAATTTTTTAAAGGGTAATTTAAAAGTAAAACCTAATGTTATAAAAAAGTTACACGCTTTTAAAAAGCATGTTAGACTTTTAGCAAAGAAGAGTATTTCTTCAAAGAAAAAGAAAAACGTGTTGTGTCAAACAGGAGGCTTTCTACCTCTTCTGCTTGCTCCATTTTTGTCTGCAATAGGAGCGTTTGCTGGTAAAGCATTAGCCAAAGCTGTAGGAATTTAAATTTTAAATAGATATAAAATGTCTAAGCGTATGAAATTAATTAGCGAAGAGGAGTATAATAGTTTAATAAAATTTAGGGATAAAGATTTACTGAAGGCTTCAGAAATTGATTTAGTACTTGGGAAAAACGAATCAATGAATTATGTTTTAAATTCTGGAATTATTCCAGACGATATAAAAATTAATTTGTACAGCAAATTATTAAAACAAGTTCATTCAGATTTTAAAAAGATCGATGAAAAACCAATTCTGGTTGAAAACAAAAACGAAAAACTTGAAGAACCTTCATTAATAACTCAGATTGTGGATGACCGCTTAAACGGTTTAGATATGCAAATGATTGAATCACTTCCAAAATCCTTCAAAATGAGCGCAGTAAAGATTTTAAAAGAAATAAAAGCTCAACCTAAGTTGATACGTTGGAACGAACAAGGAGTTGTCACCATTTTAGATATTGAAATAAAAGGATCAAATTTGTTTGACCTTTTGAGTTATGTTTTACGCCCTGGAAAACAATTTCCATCTCCTCCAATAGGGATAAACAGATTCCTAAATGTTTTAAAGGTATCTAATATTCCAGCATCGTTGATTGGTAGCCATATACGTAAAAAATTTATCGTTGCACAAGAAGGGACTTTGAAGCGGATCTCAAATACTCGTACGAGTATTGGAAAGTCGTTTAAAGGTCGCAAAACAATGTCTAGAGCATCCGCAAGTAATCAAAATCATGGTATAGGAGAGTGGGAGAGTAATGAACCTGATGATTTTGATACTGCTGATGAATTAAATTCTGATTAAAGTTCAAATGTTATAGGTCGTTCGAAAAAAGTAAAAAAAGGAAAAAATCGCAAGTTTTTTAAATACTGATGTTTATATAAATAGACGAGCACTTTTAATTTTTATACATTATTAGTGTTTTTAAATATGGAGACAGTCAAAGAGTTAGACACTGGTATGTCTGAATGGGAGTTTAATTTAGGAAATTTTGAAACGCCTGCATTATCAATATCAAGTTCTACTGAAACTTCCAATTATTTTTCTGATTTAATAAATGTTGGTAAACCTACAACAATTAATACTTCAAAGAAAACTAGTAAAGGGAAAAATTTGTCTATTTTAAAAGATATCCTTAAACCTAAACGTAAAAATTGTGATCTTGTTAAACATTTTAATCTCGGTTTGTTAAACTCTGTCTCAGTTGATATTATAGAAAATTTTGAAACAAAGTATGAATCTTTAGTTCAAATTACACAGCTTAACGATTCATGTGGTAGCAAAAAAATCACTATTCATCCAGATAAAATGACAGATTTTATACAAAATTTGATCAAGGTTTCAGTGAAAGCTTATACATTAAATCTACAACAAAAACGATGACGAGAATTTTGAAGAGCCTATATAATCGAAGGTATTTCAATTTAATGTCTCACTTCTTTTAAAATATTTCATCTCGCTTAATATAAAATCTTTCTAAAACATTAATAATGAATAAGCGGTTCATTTTAATAATATTTGTGGTTTTAGGTGTACACCGTTGCATCTGTATGGATTTAAACCACTCTGAGCTTAAAGAGTGTTACACATGCCTTGAAAATAACGGAGTTTACATTCAATTTTAAAATTCTGATAATTTAACATATTCTCAATTCTGTTGGTATAAAACCGAAAACTTAACTACGTCATTGGATACAATTATATTCACCGCCTGCTACTTGTGGGAGTGTGAAGACATTGGAATCATCGATCCAAATTTTTTCAAACAAACGTTTTCTATGGAAGATCTTATCTGTTCAAAACTATATTAACATGTATATTATAAAATAATTTTTTAAAATAAAACCAATTTCTAAACACATACGTGAACTAGTATATCAGCGCGTGTATATTTATTTCATGTAAAGTGGTATAAAGCATTAAACAAACGAAAATTGATGATTATACTCATTCTTTACCATCGCAAAATATTATTTTTTAAAATACGTTCTTTAAAGTATAAATAGAAGAAAACATAAGAATTCATCTTTAGTTATTAATTGAGCGTACACAGATCAACTTCCTAAAATGAAAGTTCAATTTCTCTTTGTATTTTTTCTCTTACATTTCGCTGTAGGAGAATATTGGGAAATCGATGAATATTTCACGTGTCGAAACTGTGTGGAGGATAAGGGTGTTTATGTGAGATACAAAGACGCATTCAACACTCCTGAAACTGAGTTTCAAGATGCATGTATAAAAAAATATTCGGATATAAACGTAGAAGTATTAATCATCCACTACTCTTGTTACGAATTTGAATGTTCGGATGTTAACGATACATCCATCACGATTTTACCAGAAGACATTGGATGTTTTATTCCAAATCGTTAAATTGAATAAAATATTCATTTATTATTATTATTATAAAAATAACGTTTAAAGTGATTATATGTTCTATCACAAACCGTTGTTGTGTAAATACAAGGTTGGAAAAACACTCGTTTATGAATATCACACTCGTATACAATTTCATACATCGATTTTAATATACGTGTTCTAAATATATCGTCATATATTTAGTTTTTTTTATCTTAAGCTGATTCAGCAATTAAATTCATCATACGATGTTTCAACGATTTATTTAGTAGTACTTAGTCTCTGCTAGTATGTATGAACACATTTATTCATTTAAAAAAAATTGTTAGTAGGCACCACACCACTATTTAAACATTGAAAATATAGGGATTTGTCTCAGTCTTGTCAAATATTTCGTTGCAGTAAAATATAACATTTAAACAACTCAAATAAGCAACAACAAATCCTGGCAGCTGATAAAACGTCTATTAAGGTAAATTTTATCGATTTAAATATTTTGAATGGTGTATTAACATCCTTCATATTGTACTGACATAAATAAATGTATTATTAGATGCAACAAGTGACTGAAATTGATATAAGTGAACTCAATTCGTTTGGTCACGCGGGAGGGTGTTTTGAGTGCCATGTTTGCTGTTTTTGTAACAAAGGATTTTGTAGTGGTTATTCATTCAATTTAATTATGAAAATTAAATTGTGTTTTACCTGTTTCTATAATAAGGTGGATCATTTGGATAAATTTCTGTTTGCAACAATTGTAAATCATTCCATTGTTTCCATTGAAATGTGTCAACCGCATCCGGATACGTTCATCTTTGAAAGGACCCACGATAATGCTTCAGTAATAAGATCGACAAGGGAGAGTGCAGGTTTTGATCTATCTATGTAAATAAATAAATTATTGGTCGAATTTCTATAACTTTATCAGTTTTTTCTTATGGATGTGGTATTAAATTTTAACGCATTATATTTCGTTATACAGTAATGAGACAGCAACCTTGGAAGCTGGAAAAATAATCAAAATCAATACAGGCATAAAGGTGGTTCACATGCCCTTCAGCACGTACGGGAGATTGGGTGTGAGATCCAGCTGGGCGGTAAAAGGAATTGACACTTTAGGTACTCATTTATAAAGAAATTTAAACTAATTTCAAATGGTAATAATAAAAATAATAATTATATTTTTATACTTATAGGAGGTGTTATAGACTCAGACTATGAAGGAGATATTTTTGCTATACTGATTAATCATGGAGATAATGATATCATTTTGCATCGAGGCGATAAGGTGGTTTAACTTATTTTGGAAAAACGATGTATCTCCA
Source organism: Pogonognathellus longicornis (assembly GCA_034694085.1). Taxonomy (NCBI): domain Eukaryota; kingdom Metazoa; phylum Arthropoda; class Collembola; order Entomobryomorpha; family Tomoceridae; genus Pogonognathellus; species Pogonognathellus longicornis. The sequence goes on along the minus strand of JAQFYB010002772.1, from coordinate 1,642 downwards.
TCGCTATTGAAAATTCAAAGGTTGTGTGTATGATTAATAATATTGTTGTATAAAAATATTAGTAAAAAATAATATGAGTGTTATATAGATAAATATTCCTTATATAGTAATTTTACTAACCGTGATCAATATTAAATTTACATTCACAGTTCAAAGCGGTTCAAGAGGTCTGTGAACATTTGGATATACCTTTACGAGTGAATAAAGAGTTTGATTGTTCTTCGATTTCTCTAAAGAAGCGAAAATCTGGAAATGATGGAGGTTTCGGATCTACGAATTAAAGAAAACAATTAATAATTCATAAATGCTTATTAAATTGCAAAGAATAAAAAAAACGGATTAAACAATAAATATAACAATTTATTTCCAATTTGTATAAGAGGAATTGAGTAAGTCACAATGATTTAGCTGATTTTACACTAGACGGAAGTTTAGATTAAAGATTCGGTCTGAAAAGGAAAAAAAATAGTGGATTCTTATTCACCGTCTGAATTAACATAGCTGACGTCACCATAGATTACAATCAGATCATAAAATAAATGTAATTATTTCTTACCTTTTTATTACGAGGAATGGAACGAATCACAAATTTTTACACTAGACGAAAGCTTAGACTAAAGAGTCGATGTGAAGATGAAAAATGGTGGATTTTTATCTATGTCCTAATTCATACATTTAACTGTATCTTCTTGCATATTTATAAAGGCATACAATATATACCTACATATGTACTGTAGACTGTAGAATATTATCACACACTGTAAAAAAACTTTAGGTTATAGTTCAGATGTATTTTTACATTAAGAATTATCTGTTATAAACCATACATTTAACTATCTACTTGCATACTTGTAAATACATAGAATACATTTACATAACTGTAGAATATTATCACACACTGTGAAAAAACTTGTGATTATAGTTCAGCTGTATTTTTACATTAAGAATTTTCAATAATCACTCCGCCACCGGTACTACCCGCTTTGGCGGGTAGTACCGGTGGCGGAGTGATAACAACACGCGTACTTACTGGAAATTAGTTATTCCCTCCCAAAGCGATTAAGTAGTACTCTTTGGTACAAGATTACTATTGGTGCATTTTTGTTCATGGGAATTATTTTGACCAACTGCTACAAAGGAATTGTTATTGTTGATTTAACGAATGAACGACAGTTTCAAAAAATTGAGTCCTTGGGAGATTTGGCAGAGTTCAAAATTAAATCTACTGGAAAACTTGTGGATAATCGTTTTGAACTGGACCATTACATTAAAGGAATAGCACTTAAACATTACTTTTGTTACAAGCTATACTTAAAGGTTGAGAAAGTATTCAAACATGACTTATACAGTAGTTTTCACAGATTCAATTGTTCTAGTAGAGCTTTGAAAAGTTTAAGGCAAAATGCATCAAAAAATGATATAGAACGTTCGTTTGAGTTATGTTACCAAATTCCTCAATGTAAATTTGCATGTACGTACCACGAATTCACTTTTTTAAACAATTTTCTTGGACAAACGTATAATAACGAGAGTAAAATTGTTAATGAGAACCATTGGTTTCCTCCAGGCTTTCCCTTTGTAACACCACAGAAATGGATTTCAGAATGTAATAATTCTGCCTATTTCTACGACAGTGATGAGA
>JAQFYB010002771.1:0-22545 GCA_034694085.1 Pogonognathellus longicornis | reverse complement strand
AATTGCTTTCCAGCGAAAATTAAACGTTGTTGATCTGGAGGAATTCCTTCTTTGTCTTGGATCTTGGCTTTAACGTTCTCGATAGTATCAGATGGCTCAACTTCTAGTGTGATGGTCTTTCCGGTAAGAGTCTTGACGAAGATTTGCATTCCTCCTCTAAGACGAAGGACCAAATGAAGCGTAGATTCTTTCTGGATGTTGTAGTCAGAAAGAGTACGCCCATCTTCCAATTGCTTTCCAGCGAAAATTAACCGTTGCTGATCTGGAGGAATTCCCTCTTTGTCTTGGATCTTGGCTTTCACATTTTCGATGGTGTCGGAGGGTTCTACTTCAAGGGTGATGGTCTTTCCAGTTAGAGTCTTGACGAAGATTTGCATTCCTCCTCTAAGACGAAGGACCAAATGAAGTGTAGATTCTTTCTGGATGTTGTAGTCAGAAAGAGTACGCCCATCTTCCAATTGCTTTCCAGCGAAAATTAACCGTTGCTGATCTGGTGGAATTCCCTCTTTGTCTTGAATCTTAGCTTTCACATTTTCAATGGTGTCGGAGGGTTCTACTTCAAGGGTGATGGTCTTTCCAGTTAAAGTTTTGACGAAAATTTGCATTCCTCCTCTAAGACGGAGGACCAAATGAAGGGTAGATTCTTTCTGGATGTTGTAATCAGAAAGAGTACGCCCATCTTCCAATTGTTTTCCGGCGAAAATCAATCTTTGTTGATCTGGAGGAATTCCCTCTGAAACAATAGAACATACAAATTAATAAAAGTTTATAGTTTTTAAACACAATATAATTGAATGAATTAATATGGCTTACCTTTGTCTTGGATTTTTGCTTTCACATTTTCGATGGTGTCTGAGGGCTCAACTTCGAGAGTGATTGTCTTTCCAGTGAGAGTTTTTACGAAAATCTGCATACCTCCTCTGAGACGAAGTACCAAATGGAGTGTAGATTCCTTTTGGATATTATAGTCAGAGAGAGTACGTCCATCTTCCAATTGCTTACCAGCGAAAATTAAACGTTGTTGATCTGGAGGAATTCCCTCTAAAATAAATAAAATATTAAATATTAACAAAACTTGAAAAGTGACCGTCTTTATTTTTTACAATGCGGTGCAACAAAGTAAATTATCTTACCTTTGTCTTGAATTTTAGCCTTGACATTTTCGATAGTGTCTGAGGGTTCAACTTCAAGAGTGATGGTCTTTCCGGTTAGAGTTTTGACGAAGATTTGCATTCCTCCTCTAAGACGAAGAACCAGATGGAGAGTAGATTCTTTCTGGATGTTGTAGTCAGAAAGAGTACGCCCATCTTCCAATTGCTTTCCAGCGAAAATTAACCGTTGCTGATCTGGAGGAATTCCCTCTTTGTCTTGGATCTTGGCTTTAACGTTTTCAATGGTGTCGGAGGGTTCAACTTCAAGAGTGATAGTCTTTCCTGTGAGAGTCTTGACGAAAATCTGCATACCTCCTCTAAGACGGAGTACCAAATGGAGTGTAGATTCCTTCTGGATGTTATAGTCGGAAAGAGTACGTCCATCTTCTAATTGCTTTCCAGCGAAAATCAATCTTTGCTGATCTGGAGGAATTCCCTCTAAAATAGTAATAAAATACACAAAATTAATAATAAATCATTCGAAATTGGAGGCAGTGTAACTATAAAATTGACAATACGCAACAATGCATTACCTTTATCTTGAATCTTGGCTTTGACGTTTTCAATTGTGTCAGAGGGCTCCACTTCAAGAGTGATAGTCTTTCCTGTGAGAGTCTTGACAAAAATCTGCATTCCTCCTCTGAGACGAAGTACCAAATGGAGTGTAGATTCCTTTTGGATATTGTAGTCGGAAAGAGTACGTCCATCTTCCAATTGCTTTCCAGCGAAAATCAATCTTTGCTGATCTGGAGGAATTCCCTCTGAAAAAACAAGTAATTCATAAATCAATATTGTTTGTTATAAATCCCTCACACACAAAAATCAACTTTATAAAGTAGAGTGATAAGTTTGCGTATTTTTGTATTTACCTTTGTCTTGGATTTTAGCTTTAACATTTTCAATTGTGTCGGATGGCTCTACTTCGAGAGTGATAGTTTTGCCAGTGAGGGTTTTAACGAAAATTTGCATTCCTCCTCTAAGACGGAGTACCAAATGGAGTGTGGATTCCTTCTGAATGTTGTAGTCAGAAAGGGTGCGACCATCTTCCAATTGCTTTCCAGCGAAAATCAATCTTTGTTGATCTGGAGGAATTCCCTCTGAAAAACAATAGAAAAACATTTAATTATTGAATCTGATCGATATAAATCCATAATTTTATTACATATAAAGATGAAAAAGATGTAAATAAATAAACAGTAAAAATCCAAAAAAAATACCTTTGTCTTGAATTTTTGCCTTCACATTTTCAATGGTATCTGAAGGTTCCACCTCCAGTGTGATTGTCTTTCCAGTGAGAGTTTTCACGAAAATCTGCATCTTGTTTATAGCTGAAAATAGTAATAATTTATTTGTTAGACAAAATGTAATAGAATTTCAACTTCACTCAGCCTGAAAATAATGACTAGCGTAGCTAACCAGGAAGAAGATTGAAACTGATTACGAAATAATGTTGAATGAATGTGCAAACAAAGTAACAAGGAAAATATTAACATGAAGTCCTAAAGGCTCCTCCCATTCTCTTTCGTTTCACGTCATACGCTGCTGTACGTGTACTTCACACATTTACTTTCCTAGAACCACAACCTACGTCATACCTTCTATCCTACGTAGAACAAGTCCAAAGACTACCCCTTCCCTTCCCTTCCTGCTACGCCATTTTCACTCATATTCAACATTATTTTCTACCTTCAATTTTGAGCAAATTACAAACTTTTAAACCCTTAAGCCCCTTCCTAACACATAATATTATCATTTTCAAATCATAATCACGAAAACAGGGACCTGGACCCAGTTCAACAAATGGAATCGTGATTCTGGATTCTAACATTATTTTCTACCCTGAATTTCGAGCGAATTACGAACTTTTACAGCTTAAAAATTGAAAACTTACCACAAAAGTAACGAGTTTAATAAAATTCCTTAAAAATGGTAATTGTTCACAATGGAATCAGTAAATAATCACTTGTAATAAATCTAGAGTATCACTTCTTTGTATTTCTTCTACAGCTGACTTAGCTTTCTTGGTTTCGTATTGACTGAATGAGGTTTGGCGTAGAACTGAGAAGAAAGAAAAGTTCCGTTCGCTTTTATCAAAAAACGAACAAAGCACAAAACCCACGTAGAGAATTTCGTCAGTCGAGCGTTGAGCCTAGAAACAGTGCACACAGTGCACAGTGCAGTAGTTGGGCGGACCAACAGCTAACGTAACAGCTCAGCCGATCCCTATCCCTCACGCAACGCAAATGACTCACTGGCCTATGCTACAGTGTGCCTTGTTTATTTATACCAAACCATATTCGAATGTACATAATGTCACAATCTTTGTGATAATGTGTTTACCTTTCTGTATGCATATGAGGTTAAATATCCATAGTTTTCAAACAAAATCATTACTTTATTATCATAATTTTATATAATTATTATACTTATCATAATGACTTTTTAATTATATGCTTTATAATTATAATTTTTCGTAACTATCAACTATTATAGCCATTTATAATACCACAAAACCTATTTCACACATTTTAAAAACAAGAAAACTCATTTACCATATAAAAATATATTAAATATTATTGGCAATTTAATAAGTACGCTATATAAATGTATTTTAATAATTGCAAAATTTCAATTGTAGACTTTTTAACATAACACATTAAACCACGGCCTTATCCAGAAATCGATTTCGGGGAAGGCAAAATCCAAACATGGGGTACATATAGTACATATATATCAATAATCCTGCAAAAAAATGTGAGCTTTAAACTATAAATTCAATCTAAGATGAAAAATCTGACATTTTTTGCCCTTTTAGGGCAAAATAACCTCTTTTATGGGGATTTCTGGGGTGGGGGCAATTGCACTATTGCCAAACCCTAAATACGGCTATGGATTAAATATTCAAAGTATATGAATCTTTGGAGCAAAAATAATGAATATAATTAAAACAAAAAGTTAATAAATATGTATATGAGAATATAGTTGCCGGATAGGCCGGCTACTGCATTCTCTCGCGTCGATGGCACATCATAGGTATAAACTTGATACATGATGTGAACTTAATAAAATGCATATTAATTATTTATAACTAATTAGTAAAAGCTCAATTTTTGTTGATTTATTTGTATACACCTTTTGTAAAAAAATACCCACTAACTTATAAATAACCTTGTACAGTACAACTATATGTATAGGCAGGCTAAATAGAATGTGCTAGAAATACATAGAAACGAATTTATAACGTACGTAACCAACATTACAAATTACACAAACTGCTGACACTGCATTTTACTGGATAACTATTATTATGACATTATGCTTGTACATGTTCTGATGTGTTATTTTGCATTCTGTGTACTAGTTATCTAAACGGGGAAATGAATTGAATCATTACTGGTTGTGGTTACGTTACATAATGTCCTATAGCTGAAAAATATAGTCAATGTCATTTCATATTGCTTTAAAATAAACTTTTGAATATTTTTCTTCAGTAGGTTTGATACTTTGATAGTGAGACATAATAATATGATTTTTCAATATTTTCAGAGACAAAATATAGAATGGATCTTTCATAATGACATTTTGAGTTAATTTATAAGAATTTGCAATGTTACTTAAAAGAGTTTCTATTCTAAGAGAAATAGAATCTTCATTGAATGAGATTTTTACTGTTTTACTACATACTTGGGATGGGAACTAGTAGTATGCATGGTTTAAGTCTCAACTTTTTATTTAACTAGTAGTATGGTTTAAGCTTATGCATGATATGATTTTAATTTGAGACAAACGAAATAACCTGTAAGATTGTGTTAAATTCATTATGTAATTTGAGAATAAAGTCCATACACAGAGAAATCTCCTAAACATTGTTTAGAATGTTTATACTTTACAACTTACAAGTGGTCCGAAATCTACTTTAATGCTGAGGTATTTGTGTTTCCAGAGCCTGAAGTATGATCAAGATCATGTATACATGTATTAATTATTTTTACTAAATCTAACATAAAAATATAGAAGAAAGATTTATTTTGGATGTTTTTCGGAAGTTCAGTATACACTGGATGTCACGAGTGTACATCTTAAATTATTATCATCATGAGTAAAAACAGTTTGTTTGTTGTTCAGTTTGTTTGCTGTGATAAAGCTTGTTTTTCATAGAGTTGAAAGACTTGAGACGAGGTCGTCAGCATCACTAGAATATTACAGTTCATGTTTTTCTCCTACTTTTGCCTATAGTCTAGGTAGGTTGCTAACTGCTATAGATAGCGGTTACTAACATTCAGTAACATCATGCCACCAATGCAACAACACAACGCAAAAGGTCTACGCAATTTAATTTGGCCATTTTACTTGTTCGTTGGTATTAACTTAAATACATACCTGAGTCTCAGTACATATTTACGAGACTCTGGTATTTGTAATGTAATGTATGTATACTTTGTAGACTCGCTTTAGCTGCTACTGAAGCTTTTTATCTTTATCAACTTTTTATGTATTTATGTTTACTATGCAAAAATGCAATGTAGGTCTGTGAGCTTTGGTCCTAAGCAGATACTTACTATACAGATAAAATGAAAGTGTTGTTGTGGTTTTATGCATAGAGAATTCATAAAGTATAGAGCTCCATGTCCAATAAAGAAAAGAAAATAGCAAAATAGTATGGTATGACATGGTTCCTTTTAATATTGCTGTCCATGCAATGCAGATGTTTCTTTAAACTTATACTTATACGTAATTAGGTATACCGTAGAGGTAAATATTTAAATGTTTTTAAGCGTGATATTTTAGTATATTTATATAACCATCTGCCACTATAATGCTTACCTATTTATAATTTTGCAATTAATTGCATTTTTGTTAATCACACATAATACACATAATATGGGGAAATTCCAGTGTAACTCATATATACAACTTAACTGAAATGTAAAGCACATAAATATGTACCTATTTACAAAAATTGGCAATCAATTCCTTAATACGATTTTAAATTGGCACATTTTGATTGCACAACCTTCATTGCTTCGTATTCTTGCCAGCAAAGACAGAACATTTTGTAGAGGCCATTACTTCATAAGTAAAGCTATTTATACGCTAAACGACTAAGCAGGCACTACTAAAAATATGTACCTAGATGACTTTGTTGACTTTACCTACTTAGAATTGTAGTTGTATATGAATGCATTTTGGCAACAATAAGCAGCAATGTATACGACGGTATATTCTATTTCTATCCATTCTTAGAATTTCACTATTATTTAATTCAAATGAAAAACATCGTAATGTATTTACTTTTTCTCCGTATTAAGCAATTGTAGCGCTGGAATTCACGACTTAGCAATGACAACGAAATCATAATATAATTGAATCATTATACAAGTATTTCCATGAAATGACATTATTGCAATAATTAAGCTGGATATTATGTGATTATTTTTTTGAGCAGAGTTTTCTACAGTCTGGGCGTAAATTGATTAATATGAGAGGACACATGACATTATTAAATTACCGTTCTACTGACGTCAAATAAGGCTTCAGTAGTCTTGTCAGATCCCATTTAATATGCACAAATTAGACTTTACACCCAGTTCACATGTGTGTGTGGTGTATGTACGTAAATGCATAATACATATATTATACATTATAGAAGACGTAAGTAAGATTCTAAATATACCTCTGTCACATAACTACAGTAATCAATTATGAGTGTGCATAAATGTTGCATGTATCTTGCGTAGGTATGTACAAAACCTCGGATATTTGTTATTAATACTGATAAATTCGATACAACATAGAGCACATCAGAATTAGATATTGTTTTAATTAACAAGGCTTTAAATGTTTTATTATAGCGTACAATACAATCTTCTATCAAAGCCAAATTCAGATAAATGATATCATGATATTTAATAGACATTTTGACCTTTGTACCGCACACAGAAACAATATTATAATTGTATGCTGTTCATGATAGGTTTTATATATATAAATGCATCAATATTCCCACACCACCAGATTGCGAGAGAAATGAGAGAATCATTAAATAAAACTAGTAGGGTATACACTTCAATGAATGCGAACTAACTCCAACTAACATTTATAACGTGTGCAGTGAATGTGGAAATAATAAAGATAACAGAACACTAACAGTTAACAAGTATTACAAATAATTGCAGCATTGCAAACTGGCAGAGGAACTACACTCATAGAGTTGTAGTTACAATATCAGTAAGAAATGCTAACAGAATTTTACCTTGAGCTAAACAAACTTTATAGGCATTTTTAGCAATATAGATTTTTACTAACGTGCATGTGCCACTGCCAACTACACACACTACACAGTAATATCATGCAGATACAGACTAGCGTAAATATATATAGGTACATACTTCTCTGTTAGTAATACAAGTACAAGGAACAACATACAGCAGCAAAACATAGGCTGATGCAAAATATTATTCGCGATACCTCGAATCGCAAATCCAATACTTACAAACAAAACTGCATTGCATGCAAGTTCCCTAATACATGTACCATAATAAGCTTATTGTTAGACAGCTATGTAGTTTTTGACAATGACAAAGACGTCCTGTTTAACCTACACTTTGGTTTTACATAGCATAGCAAAGGTAATTAATGTTGAGCTTAATACATCGCATCGGCATCATAGAAAAATAATTTTAGTTCGTGTACTAGGTATGTTATTTAATAACCATGATGGAACTGTGTACTGCAGTAGTTTTTGCTGCTTGAGAACTGACGAGTGACTCATTTTTCCCAGACGAGAGAACGTAAATGCCAACGTTTGAGCCAAGTTCAAAGACCAGTCAAATGGGTTACCTTTCATTACCTACCAAATCATTAACCTTGCTTTACATTACAAACAAGAAATACTGTGATGGAATTATGTATATACCTTTGTCAACATTTAACAACAATTTCTGCCTTCAAAAATCACATCCTAGCATTTTAATAACGACAACAATATAAACATGACAAACGAATAAATCTATAGCGTTTGTTAATGCGCAAAGTGCATAAGATGTAGATTAGATACTATTTACGTCGATATTCTTGATTTTAAACTCGCTTGGCATGTACTGTAAATTGGCACCATTATTGTAAAAATAAATATATTCCTTTTAGGTCGCAAGCCTCCTTAGAAGTTGACTCAGTTTGTTCAGGCAATGCAAACTAGGTTAATTTCAATGTGACGAAGACACGTGACTTTTTTTGTGTCTCAAGATTTCCATTGGAGTCAGATGTAGGTTCTTTTGGCAAGTTTCACAGAAATATAATTTGCTGAAAGCTCGTGCTTTAACTTCGTCCTCGCCTGCATCTGCTTCAACTTCTTTTTCTACTCAAAAGGATCAAACGATTAACATTGAGATGCAACATAAACCTTCACCAAATGATTTTTCTCTCATTGTAACAATTCACTACCTTTTTGCTTCATTCTTCGGCATTGTAACTGATGATAAAACAAGTCAAGAGGCATAATCATGAGATTGGTCTCACACATTGGACATATCCATTCTTCCGGGTCAGACAGTTCTCCGTACAAACTATTAATTTTTAAATAAACTCATATTATAATATTTTAATTCACAATTCAGCTCAAATTGCGTTGCATCACTTTCATGGCAAGAAACAATGAAGTGTGGCGACGAGAATGACACAAGTACGCAAAATTTTGCAAAACCATGAAAGATATTCATTCAAGAGCCAAAGTTTAATTGCGTTGCATAAAGTATTTAACTTACCACGCATAAGTTAGAAAGGACGTAAGAGATATTCCTCCCTTGACAAGATTGTACGTGACATCCCAATTCGTCTCTAAATTCAAAAGATCAGAGTTTGTCGATTCGGGCAGAGGAAAATGTGAATGCCTGTCATACAAATCCTTTTGGTCAGCTGCCAACAGTCTCTTGAGGGTATAAAATGCTTCAGTACGGAGAAATGCCACAAGGTTTTGACTCAATAATCTTCCTTTTTTTGCTTCAAGTGACGACGTAGCTTCTCTTCCTACGCAATACGGTGAATATACGAACACATTACATTGTTGACGAAATACTACGACAAAAATAAAAATAAACGAAGGTAATAACCTACCACGAGACAGGCGCTCGGCCAACAGTTGAGACCAAGAGTCTCTCAGCTCAGCAGCTGTGATGAGCATCGACCTGGCAGAAGCAGAATCTGCAAACTCAACTTCTAGCCAAGAGTCAAAGACGAATCGGGAAAATTTTGAATCAGTGTCAATTGAATGTGCGAAAAGGAATAAGGTTTGAACAGCAGGCATTCTAAATGTGTTCATCAAGTACGGCTTGTTAGTTTCAAGTAACGTCCTGTAATCCAAATAAAAGCACGTGGTATTATATACTCAATTGTAATTTGTTTAATTGATTTTGCTACATATTTAATTTAATGTTAGGGAAACTTTTGAAACTTACAGAAATAAAACTAGTTGATGCTTAGAAGCAATTGGAAGTTTGGTGTGTAAATGAGACACTTGGATTATATCGCTATCGTTGAGTTTAAGAACGTCAGGTTGATTTGCAAAGATCCCCATCGGGTGTAATATTGTAAACCCTTTTCCTCGAGTATGAAACATTTGATCTGCGTCACTCTACAATAATCAAAATTGTTACAAAAATTATCTCATCATACCTCAGAGAAATCATTTGCCAAAGGAATAGAAAACTTGCCTTATATTTATTGAAGTCATCAGGAATGGCCAGCTGGGGGTAAATGCCACTGCAGAGTATTACTTTCAACATTGAAATATCTTCGTAGCCATAAGGAGTACTTTTGTGGAGTAGATCCTAAAGTAGAAAATGTAAAGATTTTCAAAGATTTTAAAATTGTTTTACGCATTTTATGACAGTACAAAACAGTTAATTGCATATTTTGTCAATAATTTACCTTAACCTGACGAGCATCATTTCTCATACGAAAATCAACATCGCGTATGTCAATTTGTCCATCGTTGGGCTCTTCATCCGAATTTTTGTCATCTTGCTCTTGATTATAATCATTTTCCACTTTTAGATATTTCTTTTTACGAGGAGCCGCCTGGTGATATTCTCTTTTTAATGTTCGTAGTTGCTTCAATTCACCGTAACGCATTGATCTTTCTGAACTACTCATCAAAGATGGATCTTTATTGTCACTAATGAGCCCGGAATCCTGTAAAAACCAACATCCTGTAAGAAAGAGACTATAAAACGATAATAAATACACAGGCAACGACAGTTATTTTTATTAATACCTGTAACAAAGATTTAAACTGTTGTCTTAGCTTAGTCATTTCATAAAATCTTTGCTCTTCAAATCCTCGTCGTTTGCACCATTTTTTGGTTCGTGAACTATCATTTGCTTTCTCTTCAAGCCAAGCTCTGTACGCGTTTAAAAGCGTCAAAGGATCTCCATGGTCGGAATCTAAAGATTTTCTTGCTGCCTACAAATAGACATCAAAACATTGAACTCAAGCATTCCTTGAAGTCAAAACATAAATTGCGATAGGAACTAGCTACTCCACTAACTCCACTGTAGAAATTACTTACGACACAGCTATTATCGCGATGAGCCCAGTTTGTAAATGGACTTTGAACACTGAGAGCTGCAGCTAGAGACAGAACTGCATCTATTTGCTCAAACAGAGTACCCATAATTAACATTTTTCCAATGGTAACGTCAACAGGCAATTGTGATAACGTTTTCCCAATAGGAGTTAAATTTTCATCATCAGTCAAAGCACCCTAAATGAAAATCAAACACAAAAAGCATTAACACCATTGCATGACATCATTGTATGATCTTAATCTATTTTGTCTGCCTCAATTAAAATAATCTTTAAATATTAAAACTAGGGATTGAAATAATACATTTTTTAAGTGCTTATTTAACTCGAACTACTTAGGTATGTATACGTAAAATTGTAATTGAGTGAATTACCGCAGAAAGGATCTTTGCAAACACCTTAATTTTTTAAACAATTATAATAAAAACATAATTATAATATTACACCTTACACAAACCAGGGGTCATGTAATGGTGAATGGGTTTAAAAAGATTTACCTGCTCTTTTAATCTGGCTATGGAACTTTCCATGCTGTCCAAGGTGGGTGCTTCAATAAAAGGAAACTTGCGGCAGTCGGGAATGCCAATAGAGATCATTTGAAGTAACAGGGAATCAAGAGGAACTCTTTGAATTTCTGGAGTAGAATAAGGTTGCAACTCTTCATACTCTTTTTCAGAAAATAGTCGGTAACATATGCCCGGACCAGTACGGCCAGCACGACCTTTTCGCTGTTCCGCACTGGCTCTGCTAATCCAGAACTCTTTCAATCGCTGCATTTTACACGCTGGGTCATATGCCATTTCTTTCACTTTCCCAGAGTCCACAACAAATCTAATGCCATCAATGGTAATTGAAGTTTCCGCAATATTAGTTGCAATAATGCACTTTCTGACTCCTTCCGGAGGATAATCAAATGCCTGGAATTTTTTTTACAACGCGTGTTAGTAAAAATTTAAGTTGTGTACTTTTCTATTCGTATCGTAACAAGCAATAAAATATATATTTAATTTAAGTTATATACCTTATCCTGGTCATCGATTGACAGCATACTGTGCAAAGGTAATATTATCCAGCGCTTAGTTTGTTCAGCATACAGCTTTGCAGCATCAACAATCGTGGATATTTCATTTACACCACTCAAAAACATTAAAACGTCGCCTCTTTCGTCAACTACGTACAAATTCATTTTCTGTTACTGTTAATCTTTATTTTCGACCAATCAAATTCATTTAGGTAATCTGTATTTGCAAATACTTGGAAATTTATCGTCAATTAATTGGAGTATCCGGACATACGGAGCAGGACTGAGTTTTCCGGTTTTTGTGTTCATTTCTTCAATAGACACAGGACGATATTGCATCTGAATTGGATATAACCGACCAGGTACCTGATTACCAAAATATTATTAGTCAAAACTGAACTCAAAAATGAAGATAAGAGATAATAAATATATACTTACTTGGACAATAGGAGCTAATCCTTGAAAATAATCTTGGAACAGCTCAGTATTAATTGTAGCTGACATCAAAATAATTTTGACATCCTGCCGTTGATATAAAAGACATTTGACGATCCCCAATAGAAAATCACCGTGAAGATGTCTCTCATGAACTTCGTCTAGGACAATTACATTGTAGGTTGTCAACATACTGTCACTACTCACCTAAATTAAACAATAAAAATTATTTAAATTAAACAGTAAAAATTATTTTAAAAACAATGCTAATGTTATGTTCGCAACAAATAAATATTTACTACTTACTTGTCTAAGAAGTAAACCTTCAGTAATGAAAACTATTTTGGTGTGCTGAGTTTTACTTTTTTCAAAACGAATTTGGTATCCCACATCAGATCTATATTCATTAAGAGTTTCATAGGCCACTCTTTTGCACAAAGATATGCAAGCAATACGCCTCGGCTGTGTACAAGCTAAAAAATGAAGAGTAATTTAATCACAGATAAATCGGTATACATACAACAATGTTAAATTAACATTATGTAATTAACTTACCAATTTTTGTATATCCTGCTCTCAGCAAATATTGTGGAACTTGAGTTGACTTCCCGCATCCTTTATTGAATGTAATAAAATAATTAAGTTAAATTCTTTGTGAATTTAGATAGTAAAATCATCACTCAAGAACAGACCACATAAACTGAATAATAATTATTATGAATTGAAAAACTGATTAAATTATTTGTCACCTGTATCACCGGCTATTATCAGCACATTACTTTTATCCAAAGTGGAAATAATTTGTTCTCTAGTAATATGGAGTATTTTATCATGATTAATGACTTTTTATGCAGAATTAGTCAAAAAGCTGAAAAGGATTGACATTGAATTATAACAGAAAGACCGACAATAATTTTTACCTATATTGAGCTATTGGTAATGCTTCTTGTCCTTCACGCAACTTTTTCAATTTAGTGAATCTTTCCTTTTGAAGAAAGTCCAAAAAGTAAAGCAAAATTTGCAAAAACTCTTGGATAGCTTCTTTGGGAACAGTTTCATTCACGTACTGTTGGTCATCTGAAATATCAACAAGTTTACATAAAGTGGTTAAAAAAAAGCTTATCCACATTATAAACAGTCATTAAATAGACAATAAATGTACTTATAGTCTATCGAGGAAAGTATTATCCAACATGAATAGTCTGGATATGTGAATGATTAGTACCTATTTGTTACAGCATGCAAGAATAAAACAAATGGTACCTGGATTCAATTTGTACACGTATTCGCTAGCATCTTCACATTTCAAATTAAAAGGTACAGTAAACTTCTTTGAATATCTGTCAGGTATTTCTACATCACTGCCTAAACGAACTAATTTATGTTTGACATCTTGGTGCAGCTTCGTTGCAGATGCCCCTTGGGAAGCCCTTTTACGTTCTTGCATAGTTTTAATTTTATCGTAAAATTTCCAAAAATCATCATATTGTGAAGATCCTCTTCTAATGATGTCATCATCCCGAAAAAACATTCGGTCAAAATGTCTTTTAAAATCTCTTACATTGAAATCTTCTAACTTAATACATTTACTGGCGGCTGGTGATGGAGATCTATCTTTTTTTCCTCTGCCACTTCTGGAGTATTCACCATCATCGTAATCAGCGTTACGATAAGAAGAATCATGGACATCTCTATTTTTACGTTCTTTCCGATGGGGTGGTGGAGATTTAGATCTTGAATACGACCTTCTTTTTGATTTAGATTTATGTTTTCCCATTTTAACTAAATGGTTAAAAAAATCTATTAACACTCAATAATTGCATTACAATAAATCAACGTGCTTGTTTAAAGATTCTGTTTTCGAAATACAAAGCATGAATTATAATTTTGCTTACCAGTTTTTTTAGTATTATAGTCTCTCTAAACTTCTAAAACGCTGCTGATCTGACGCTCAAAGCTAGGAATATCAAAAAGTATTGGATTTTAGTTATTTTAATTTAATTGATGATTTTTATTGTGAATTATGAGATTAATTGTCCATGATTGATTAATAAATATCAGCTCAGCTCACCAGCAATAATAAAAATACGAACAACGAAAGGAATAACCGATTTGAATTTAAACATTTCCGGATTTGCTACCGCTGAATTGCTCAAAACAGAGAAGCAAACTCCAGTGGTATCAGATGGCGTTTGAAACTTCATTGCTAGATCACGCTGTGATTTGAGTATTTCCATGATTTCCATTTCCATGATTTTTTAGAAATCTTTGGATTTGGGTAAAAAGTTTGAGTTTTGGGCTAAAATTGTTTCTTTCCATCTTGTACTCTTTTGGAAATGACAATGACAATATTATTTGAGGTCTCCTCAAAAAAACTAATCAAATTCTAGTCACATAACTTTTTCGCCTATACAAAACATCAAAGTTTAGAAGAATCTCCAGTACAAAATATAATCAAATTCTACTATTGAATATTTTAATAGTTTATGTACGTTGTATGTTTAGATGAAACTCATAAGGGATCTGATGAATTGAGTTGGCTGATGATTTTGCGTCAGATGTCAATGACGCGAATAGCTGAGGTTTTTCTGTCTTGCATGATGGGATTAATCTGGCAATTCTGAAGGTCCTAAACTGACAGGACAGAGAAATAGTCTATATACTAAACACAACAGACTTAATTCCGCTAGCCAGAATTTTACTTTATACCTTGTGTGCACTCCAAATTCCATGGAACCTAATCCCATTTCACAGTTGAGAACATTTTCAATGTTATTTGTACAAATATTACGTACGCTCATGATTTTAATCCATACAAAGATTTGTATTAGCCATAAT
Organism: Pogonognathellus longicornis; assembly: GCA_034694085.1. Classification (NCBI taxonomy): domain Eukaryota; kingdom Metazoa; phylum Arthropoda; class Collembola; order Entomobryomorpha; family Tomoceridae; genus Pogonognathellus; species Pogonognathellus longicornis. The sequence continues at coordinate 7,517 of JAQFYB010002771.1, read as the reverse complement.
AACAGAATGTTGCTCATTTTGCGCATAGTTTTGTTTAGAAGAATGTATACCACATTTATTACTATTACCCACCTATACTTTATTTACCTCTACTATTTTGTCGGATTAAAAAGACAAGAAAGCTTTAGTAGTACAGATTCTAGTAGAGATTGAAATCTCAAATCATTATGTCAGCCATGAAATATTTTTGTACTCGGAAACGTTTGCCGTAGGTACTTCATTTCACGGTACTTCATTTCACGGTACATTATAAACCACCTATGTTTGATTTTGAACATTGTTAGATTGTTAGTAAAGCTGTTCATCAGCTAATATGCCGCTGCCTCTGCGGTAGATCAACTCGAAGGGGCTGAGTATGAGTTTGACAATAAAGATTTGATTTGATTTGATTTGATTTGAATATGCAATAGTGTACGGTGTAATGTAATTATGTTTACAGTAGTTTTCAGTTGAAAATGAGATATACAAGTCATGACATGTTTCTCAATTTCTAGAATAGACTTTACAGCGTTTACAATCTGCTATTTTACAGTACAAACCGTATTATACACCAATACATTGTATTTGTAAATTGTCAGTATATACCTAGGAAGTATGTCCATAATTTCACTAATGTAGCATAAATTAATTAGGTAGTTAATTAGATATTATTTCCTCTGATCTACTATATATGAATTAATATCATTATCAAGCTTTAATAGTATTATTATTTGGGTCCTTTCCTATTACCTTAATAAATATGACATTTGCTATTTCTGCTCTACAAATGCGAACTCATGTACTGTAAGCTTTATATTGTACAAAACGTTCAATACACTATCTATATTCTACATCAGATGTTTTTGAGTTCACAGTAATCGAATAATTGAAAGAAAATTGGAGCTTTCAAGTAGGAGAATTAGATTTTGTGCCTTTACAGTGTCTTGAAAATAGATACCATAATGTTTGTTACCGAAAGGAGGACCCGCTGTAATGACATTATGACAGGATTTGATTCAATTTTACATTTACATGTACAAAAGGGAAAGTAAAGACAAGGGGAAATCCGGGAAGGATGAGATCAGATATGTGTGTGTTATTAGACTAGATGCGTATAGAGTTAAACAGACTCTGATTTCAGTTCAGTTTATCCTCCAGGATTTACAGGACTTTAATTTAATTCCCAGGCTTTCAGCTGTCATCTTTACTTACACCCATACCCATACTGCGCAAAATTCATTCTGAAATATTAGTAGATTTTGATCCACTGACGCTGTTCACTGATGGACACCCATACATAATTTCCATCAATTGTCAAGGAAGAAATACGAAACGTCTTATGGAAATATTTACATAGGTACTTGTGTTAGCTGATCTACAAAAAATTTCAAAAGATTGTCAATATTACATTATTATTTATTATTTATTATTTATTATTACAGATATTACACAGGATATAGGGATAAAGGGTCAAGCAGGGCAGAACACGCATGAAGTCGAGAAAGCCTTACTTTTAATGCTATTTTTTGTGCTCCCATGTAGAGGAAAGAGAGGGCAACAATAACAAAAACATATTTAAGTCTCCTTGTCACTTGATTTTTGAATCGGATGCTTTGAGTCTACAATATTTCATGTAAAGTCTACAATTGCTGCATCTTCTTACCAAATCTCATTCATCAACTTTATAGTTAATTCTAATTCTTTTCCCTGACCTTGCTATTTTTTTCGAATGTTATATTTCTACAGCTGTATTTTTTCCTCCATGCTTTCTTAAAAATCCTACTAATTAGTACGATAGGTTCATTATATACCAGTTTATGGTTATATTCATAAAGTGGAATTTTGTCTCGCTTAGTTGTAAGTAAACCACTAAATATTATACCATTGTATATCAAATTAGTCTGTTAATTAGTTGTATCTATAGTCTATAGTGTGAAGTTGTATCTACTATTGATTGATGCTTCTCTTTTTTACAATTTTTATTGGATAAAATACCTAGTCAGCTTACATAGTTCAGATTTATTTCAAGTGCAAAATAACAATCAGTATCTATAATATCTGTAATATATCATTGAGAGAAATGTCACAATTTTACACATATTTTATTATGATAGTCATTTTCATACATATATATATATTTATATCTGGGTAAGAATAACGAGTAATTTTTAAAATATTCTTTGGATCTAGACTTGCTATTTTGTGTGTAAAATACTTAGGTTCGTGAAATTGATTTTTATGCATTCAGTCTCATTTTCCTAAAAATACTCGGCACATCGTATGTATGCACACAAATATGACACAGTTGATTGCACACGACTGAGTCTCAACTCGCCTCTTCTCTCGTTCGTATATGCGTATGTTTTAGAAGAGACGAAGAAGGAAGAATTTGATTGTGTCTGTGGAGGTTGTGTAAGTTGTAGAAGACTCAATTCAATCTAAAACCAAATTCAGAATTTTTTCGTGATGTTTGCTGAACACTACAGTCCTTAAAACATGTGCTTTATATGGATTTATGTAAGTCAACAAAAGAGGAGTCAGTCACTTTGTCGAATTCTCAAGTAGATCTACAACTATATAGGTATGGGCACTTCTTTGTACTTACTTCCAATGCTACTGTTACTTTTTCTCGTATTCATTCTCTTACTCCATGCATTTCTCATATACATTTACAGATGTATTTCCTAGATAACTCTTTTGAGTGATACGAATGCTTACTTGGGCTGGGTGGGATACCAGCCCGACCACCATCGCACCATTTGTGTTTGGGACGCACTTGAAAATATACACATTATTTTCTTACTGTAACATGTAAGTACTACAGATGCTATTATAGAGGATAAGTTATATTGCAATAGAGATGAAGATGAGTGGAAAGACAGAAATTGTTGTTTTTCTATTTCTTTTTTATTTTATCAAAAAGTTTCTCTTCCCTGTATGTATACCACTTAGCAATCGGACAAGAAGACTCTAATACGACTAGCGCTCTTCCAATTACAGAACCATAACCTTTAGAAGATGTAGTTTTACTTGTGGCACTTGTGCAGCCAAACTTTGTGAGTCAAGTTTCTTCTGTGTATTCTATGTATCTTCATTATTGACCATTCCATGAAGTAAGGTAGTCACCGGTATATTTATACTTCTTTTACAAGTAATGCGTTTAGCAATATGTCTTGGTAGGCATCAGTTATCGTTCTGCACGATCTGCGTTGGAAACAACTCGCTATATGTATGTAGCTACTTTCAAACACTATGCAAATAAAAGATGAAATGCTACCACTTAATAAAACAGCCGTTTTAACTTGGTTATCTTTATTATTTTGACTAAAATAGCTTTGGATTATAAGCATCTCTTTTAAAATTAGGTTTTTAATTCATTCTGAGTCTCTAATGTATCCTTCATTTTAAGTATACCTTTACTTTCTATTTTCAAAATACCCAATTTTGTCCTTGTCATTTTTAATTTCATATATCTGTATATATCTATGAATTTTCTCAATGAATAACTAATTATAGACACATACGTATATTGCAGTTAGACAAGTACATGATGGTGTAGGAATACTTACACTTTACTTGGTTTCACATCTTTGTTAATTGTTGTATAACTTGCTATGAATATTTTTTGTCTATTATATCTGTAATGACTTTTTTATTATGTTAAGATTAATGCTAAGGATATAATTAAGTGAGTCGAAATTAGACAATAGAGAGTATCGCGAAAGCAACAGTAATAATAACCTTAACTTGATATGGTATGGTGCTTTGCATTGAGTAGAATAGGTAGGTAGTTAACTTGGATCTCTACTCTATAGTAAAAGTCAGTGTTAGTGATGATTGTAATGTTCATAGGCCACTGGATTTTGAAAGGGTCTTACCATGTCGTACTTTCCCTGCTGTGTTTAGAGTGGACTCCCTGTGGCTAAATTACACTTGCCCATAAAGTACACAAAATCTACGCTCATTTAAATCGCATGACCTTTTATGCCTTTGTCTCCGTAATATCTTTGTAATACAGATATAATCATTCCCAGAACGTCCATAATGAATCTAATACTAATAATTGTATTCTTACTCACAGACTCACAGTTACGGGTAATATCAAATTAATGCGTTTCCTCTGTCTCAAAATAACGCACTCATAAAAAGGACCATTATTTTTACATTCACAAAATGTATGTAGCAAAATCTGTAATCATTTGGATCTTCCAAATAAAAAAGTTTTGTTTTGATAGCGTATATTGGTATGAACTTTGTGATAGTTGTCTATGTGCTATCTTAATCATTGATGTTCGACTTTGTTACACAACTGAGTGATTTTGTGCGTAATATTTAAAAAAATGTAGAGAGAGAGATTGGAAGCAATGACTGAAGGATAAGTCCCGAAGGAGCAGCTCTGCCAGGATTTTCGGGAATTTTTTGTTTGCATAGTGGCATGAATTGAATTACTGCGAAGTATAAATAACAATTCCTTCTTGTATTCCTAAAGCTAGGGCTGTTGCAGTTAATTTTATTCCCTTTGCGCTACTCACTGTGTATATAGGTGCATGTATATACACTCCAAGTTGGAGTTTCCAACTTCTACGGGGAACAATCAAAAAATGTGAAACATTACGATCTCCATTTTTACGTTTTGTATAATATTTCCATTGTTTTCTTTTCTCCCTTATGCCAGAGTTGCGGTTGAGCTAAAAATAGTCGTAGTGTGATATGATGGTAAATTTAGTAGGGATGCTCCGTCTCTATATGTCGGTATTAAGTATTAATACTGCACTACTGCTTGGAATATACCACATTCGTGCCTTTTGATTCCTTTAGATTTGGAGTGACTGCAAACGAACTGGGTATATGTACGCTCTAATGAAATGACAGAACTTTTCCATTTATTTTTTCCTCCTTTGATCAAATCAAATGAAATGAATCGTCCAAAGTGAAGTGGAAGGCAAGTCAGTGGAAGTCCATGAATTCAAATGAGACGAGAAAAGCGACAGCGTGAAAATGAAATGAATAAAACTGCACTGCATTTGTCTGACTGTGAATTCTATTCTTGCCACCCGGATTCGCTCTTTTATATTTCGGTTATATATCCATCACTCTCATTCTTGATTCAATATCTCCCGAATTCATATGCGTATTTACTTAGAATATTATCATGCCTATAGTATATAGCTAGGTATAAATATAAAATATTCCTTTCGAATTGTTTAACTCCGGGTAGGTATGATGTCAATATCTGCTCGTTTTGGCTGTTCACTTTCTGCCACATGGTACATGGAGTTGTCCATTGTCTCTTCTGTAACAACTGAAATCAAGAGAAAAGATCATGTTGCTATTTTTGGGTTTTTGTCTCGCTATCATCGGAATAACACCGAGAGTTGTGTAGGTACCCTTCTTTCTGACGGTGATAAGCTTGCAATAAATACAACATTCAAATGTTCAGTTTATAGATTCGACTAAAAGCTCTCCCGATTTATCTCCCTTGATCCCGCATCCCATCAGCAAAGTGTTTATTGAGATTATGAATATTATTGAATATAGAATGAGTTGGACAGATTGTGTGTGGATAGACGCGGTCGTGTCGGTCATGTCCTTCTGACCCAATCAATATTATTATTGTGGTATACAACAACAACATCAATAAACCCAAACCAAGTGATCTGTATCAATACTGCCAGGCTTTTAGACTTTTTTCTTTCAGTGCATTTCATGCCAATGCAATAATATTATTTATGAATATATAAGCTTTATGAATTGAGTACTAATACAAAGTAAGAGCATTTATTAGGCACTGTTACTTTAAAACGATATTGGTGAGGAAATATACACAGAGAAACTAATTCTATGTATACTGTACTGTACAGTATACTTGATATTTTTCGTTGCAAATATAAAGATTACAAGTGTCAAAGGGAATGCATGATGGAATTGGTTTTACTGATTTTGTAATGTATAAAGCTAATAGACGATGTGATGATATCAATGAATGAAATTCAATTCTAACCGCATCCCTACAATCAAAAAGGTTTTCATTTCCACTGTACTACACTATAGACATAATCCTATGCTGTGTTTATACAAAGTGATAATATCTCTTGTTCAAATATAAAGAACATACATCCCACAAATTATTTTTACAGCTAAAACGTATCCAACTGCCAACTACCTTATACTAGACAAGTGTATTGTTCATTTTATTATTAATTGTTCGAACAATTAATTTGAGTATTTTGCTTTTTCACAAATGTTTATAAGGTACCTACTTTTAAATTCAGATGCTAATATTAGGTATGTAGTATATACCTATATACTTACGCATTATAACCATTCTCACTCCATTACATCTTATACCTTTAAATTAAGTGTGTATATAATCACACTGAAAAATGTATTATATACATTCGCTAATACACTTGCTAAGAAATCCGAAAACGAAATCCGAAATCGGATATCAATAATAGGTATTTTTCTGATAGTTATTTGTACACAATGTAACTGAATACACACAAGTAGTAGCAGGAACCTTACTCGGATTTATACAATTACTACAATAATGCAAATCAGACTAACAGTATAAGTAGCGGATGAGAATGACATACGTCACAATGACAGAAGAGCAAGTTGGGAGTCGGGAGAGTGCGAGGGATAAATTCAATGACTTGGCCGGAAATGAATTGATTGTTTCTATTGCAAACTTCCGTATGGTCTAAATAATACGGCTAAACATACGCAGAACACGAATCTATTCCACACAAAAGATGTGTGTCTGTATTTGTATAATAATACTTTGTATACACACAATCACACAATTACAATAGCTCGATTATAATCATCATTCACATGTACACACAGACAAAGAAAGTACCTAGACTCTACTATCTGTAGCACACGTACCTATGTATGTGTATCATGAAAAGATAGAATTTCTTTAGACAAAACTGTATAATGATATCATTGAGTGTGTTGTGTACGTGTGTTGAAGTGCAGAGTGAGTCTGACACACGACACAGCCATATATAAACTTGAGTTTGAGTGAAACACAACACAACAGTAAAAGTATTATACAAGAACACAATACAAAATATTTTGGAAGGGGAAAGAAAGAAAAGCAATTTTTCACTGTTGACTCTCTTTTCTACGAAATCATGTGCCAAACATCCATACAACAATTGAAGACATTACGCATGAGACACAAACAAAGTACTCTGGTAATAATAAGTAGTACAAAATGTTAGTTCTTCAACTGTTGCTTGTAAACATTACAAGATGTTACAATTCGCATAGCTCTATTTACCCTTTTAAAAGCTATAATGGCTTTTTACCCAGAGATGAATTTACAAATGTACTTGGGATTGTAACTACAGAACAGATGCATTACTTACAGGTTGTTGTGTACCTTTGTATCTATATAATACAAAAACAAGACAAATAAACCATTCAAACGGATATAAGTAAGTATCGGAAAGCGACTAAATATTTGTATACTGGCAATTAAAGACCCACAGTTAGACTAAAAATATTTTTCGTAAATTGTTTTGTGG
>JAQFYB010002770.1:0-22546 GCA_034694085.1 Pogonognathellus longicornis | reverse complement strand
CGTCTAGTATCGATCTATTTCGTCTAGTATCGATCTATTTCGTCTAGTATCAATCTATTTATTACGCTAATAATATTATTTTTATTTTTATGTATTTCGACGCACAAAATATATAACTATTCCAAGAAAAACAACAGCTGATGCTACTTTTTTACTCTATTTGCAATAGTTTATTTTATATCTACACAGCGAATCTATATTAGGTACATTCTTTGCAGATTTGGCTTAGTGGGTAGAGATTATCTTATCCACTATCCACTAAAATGGTTTTGGCAAAGAAATAATTTGAAGCTCAATATTCGAATTCAATAAAGGATAACACTACCTGTTTAAAAGAATAGGTACCTATTATAATTAGCTACCTACTTATAATACTTCCTAATAGTACTTGTGTGTACTTGAATGACGTATAATACAGTACCTAGTGTTATACGTTATAGTAATTAACAGGAAAGATATTTATTAAATAATGTATTCTTGAATCTTTAACACGATAGTGTAAAAAACTATAGTAAAAGGTGCTATACGGTACTAGCAATATATAATATATCTATAGCTATGTTAAGATTTCCTCTTTTGATGGAAATCTCATAGACAGTTTATGTAATATAAAATTCATATAGTCATTAGTCTGTTTCTACGCAGATTTCTTTAATGTCTGAACTGCAATCACATTATTAATTTGATCGTACAACCTACTGTCAAAACTCTTTTACAAAGTTAACTATGTATGTATAGTTATTCTGTATTATAGTTATAGTAGTTATAGCTTCGATTAATAAAAGAAAAGTAAAACTTTTTTGTAATTTAGAGAAAGTTTATCATAAAAGACTGCCAGGTATGCAGCATTATAGTAAGATCAGTGTCAACGCTAAGATTTGTAAACGAAGTGACTCTTAAGTCATTAAAGTGTTCTTTGTACACGACAAGTAGAGTGCGAAGAGGTTGTTAAATTACAGAGAGACAGAGATTGAAAAGGAAAAATTACAGAGCCTTCTTAAATTTACGTCATTGTCATTCCAGAGATGAACGGGGAAATAGCTGATGTAGGTAGTTGTTATTTGTTGGCATTTGATGAGTAAATAGTTATGAATGGAAATGGAAGAAAATGGATGTGAGATCTTGAAACGAAACGAGTTAATGGAAGTCACGTTGGAAATTAAACGAGAAAGGAGGACAAAGAGAGACAGAAAGCTTTGTTTTGTGTGAAGCGTAAATTTCTCGAAAGAGTCTGATTAATTTGTTCAAAGACCATTCCAGTTCAAATAGAAGAGACTTTTCTCAAAACAAACGTCCTACAAATGAGCAAATAACTTTCGAGTTTGTCAGCTACCAAACTTGACTTCTTTATAGACTCCAAATCCTATAAACTATTAATCTTGATTAGAATTCGAGATCATCGTCTGAATAACATTTACTGCGAAACTAAAACTTCTTCTTTCTATTAGTAGATGTATATTTCAGTCCCTGCTACTGGATTGAACAACCTTGGCTTAGTATTTGGGAATTTAGCTCAAGATACTGTACGTGTACACTCCACTGTACTTAGGTATATAAACTTACTTTGTATATACTACAATACTACTACACGCCCGATTTTGACAGTACTTTTCTTGTATAGAGAAAGGGAAACTGATTAAGGATAGTAAATGTAGTAGTATGTAAATAAAAGCAACAAACAATATCATTCAAGCATGTAAATGAACCTCTCTCATTGTCAGTACATTTATCCATCGTTAGTTTTCGTAACAATTTTCGTTGTAGCCAGGACATGCAGAAAATTTCAGGGCTGCAGAGTTGTAACTGGATCCTGAAAGAAGATAGTTAATCGCTAATTAGCACTAAGTAATTACCAAACTATGTCCCGCGAACAGCGAGATCATTTATACGATGAGAAACCTAAACTCGCAATATCGAACACGTGCATACAAATACAAAGATGAAAAATGTGGTATAAAAGCAAATAGCTCATCTTTTCTGTTGTACTCCACGCATTAATTAATTAGCCACTACTAGCAGATCTGAGAATGATACTTTTTGTTATAAGATACAAACTCCCAGATACAAAAACCTGTTCCATTCAAGTCACTTTTCTATATCTTACTTACAGTTGCGAAATAAACTTATTAAATGAATAAAATACAACATGCAGGAATTTTTTCGCACATTTGGTTTTATATGATATAAGCTTATGTATCTTAGATAAGTATATTGATTAGCTTATCAACTCTCCACTATAGCTTAAATACATTATATTAGGTACAGTTTTTTCTAAATCTATAGCGCACATGAGTACTAAAGGTAAGTTACTAGGTAGATAAAAGTTCGCTTGTACAATATTAGTATTTTTTCTGAAATGTTTTATCTTAAAATCATTATGGATTTCTCATGATTTTTAAACTGTGAGAAATCCATCCATCTCTGTAAAAATGAATATATACAGTAAATATTAGTATCTGATTTGATTAGGTAGGTATTTCCAACAAAATTTAATTACCACTCACTGCGTTGGCATTTGAGGTATTTATGTGTCGAAACAGTATGGTAAATGTCTGTAGTTACAGATTAGTATTTTTTAGTATTTTAGCCTTTGCAATACCATAAAACATGGATTTTCATAACACAATGCATCAATGTGAAATGTAAAATTGAATTATTGTAATAAGATTACTACATAGAATTAGGTAAATTCTGAACTAATAAAAAGTTTACATTTAGTTCCTTTAACATTCATGAAATAGTTAAAAACTCAATAATTTTTCTATGTATGTCATTTGTTTCATGATGGTTAATGGATGAACATTGTAAATGCGATTAATCATTAATTCACCCACTTCAATATAACTATAATGTTCAAGTGCTGAAATCATTATATTATGTTATAATAAATTATCGAATCCATCCTATTGAGACTAAACTGCATTTTGTGCAATATTGAATGCTTAAGTTTTATATGGGTTAATCCGGTTAAAATATGTATGCCCTCATGAACACAAAATGAATTCAACATTGTCAATCACTTATAGAGGAAAATAATTTTATAACTATAAAATGCATTCTCATTAACTGTATATAAACATTATATACTCCAGTACACATTTATTTGCGTCAAAGAATAACAGAAAATGACACATACACATACCTAGCTAGACACACTCGAGCGCATTTAGAGAATTGACTTGAGCCTGGTGAAGTATGAGCGAGTCACATTGTGGATAGTTTGCCAGTATTACCAGTCTCACAAATAACGTGAGTTTTCTCTCTCCTCACGTGTTTGATTATAAATTACAAAATATCACAGTTGACATAACTGGCACAATAATATAATAATATGGTGGAAGAGCCTTTGGGGACTAAAAATATCTGTGGTGGGCATATTTCAAAGTAACTATGTAGGTATTTAGGTATCAGGGTAGAACTAATAAGTAATTGGGCAAGCCATAATATCACATTATTACAAACAGTGGTGGTGGATAAATATTTTAGCACGCAGGAAGTCTCTACTAGTGTTTTCCTTTCCATGTCATCAATGCCATGTGTGTGAAATGAAGTCGCGCAACCACAAGCTCTGCTTTCACATCAAATCATACGCATTTGCATAGAAGATAACGTATAAATTGTCGCATGATGACTAAACAAGTATAAATAGGATTTTGCACAGTGTATACAAGTACATAATATACAACCAGTGCAGTGTAGTAGAACGAATTATTTATATATGAGAAACAAGTGCAGTGTAGTGTGTTACTGGGAGCCTGATGTTGTACAGATACATAGACGAGCCGAGATATGTTTTACGGTTTCGCCGAAGCTGTGTGATAGAATATTTCCTGGCAGACAAAGATAATCCGTAATCACTAAACTCCCAGTGACTTTGCCGTCTTGTTCTGAGTCAGTCGCTCATTTTCATCAAGCCAGCACAAAACTCAGTCTGAAAGTCCCAAGATAAGCTGCAGCTAATTGTAAGCCAGCGTAATCCGAAATTCAATTGCTGCCCTTTTAAATGGGTATAGGAGTGCAGCAACCTTTTATATGACACGTGAGATATTACACATAATAAATTGTTCACAGCAGTATTTCCGCTCGGCTTCACAGATAAAGCTCTAAACTGCTTATATCTTTAGACGTATATTTAAATGCATTCAAAATATTATTACGAAGATATTTGTTTTCCTCTGAGCTGAGCTGGCGTGAAAAGAACAAAGTTTTTTCGACTAAGTGGGCAAAATCATGTGTGCAACATCTACCATGTAGAATAAATGATTGCAAACTCCGATTCAACTTTTTACGATCCACGAAAAACTTTTCTCAGTGAGTCAAATCAGCCAGATTCACTTTATACGACTTGTCATAACATTATGCCTACTGACGCACATCAAGACAGCCAAGCCAGAGACACAGGGTAACTCAAAACTGTAGCGAAAAGGAATATTTTGTCAACAAATCAAACAATTTATCACTGACTCTTCTTTGAATATCCTATCCTAAACTCTTACTGACAAATTTTTAAGACATCTTTTAAGACAGAGTTTTATCAACCTTTTTACAATAGTCGCGGCAGGATGAAATCAATAAAAATCCCGACGATATAACATTTGAAATATTTTAATAGGTATACATTTTAATTGGTAGTACAATTTATTCCAGTTTTCTTTGTACTTATGGTTTCTAGCCATACTAGTACATAGGTATACCTATTACCTATACTAAAAAAGAAATTATAAGCTCTTATGATGAAATATTGATATTTCCATGAAATCGTACTTTTGTATACTTTCATATATGTAAAAACAACCCTTTTCCTTGTAGTATTGTTTATACGTATACATTATTTAACGCTTAGATTACGACCACCCCGGAAAATCGAAATACCACAATGTCAGCATTCCTATCCAGTAGCTCTTTCATTCAACACGCATTTTGCTCGCGTTTCCTCCTTGACGCAATAATATGCCAAAAAGTACATTTTTAGTATAGGGTTTACACACTTTGTAGCTACACACAGTCACAGTAGAACACACACTTAAGACACGAGCATCAATCGCAGGAAGCGGTGTGGTAAGTGTTGGCGAGAATTTTGTAGAAGTTTGCACATGATCTATTTAATACGATCAAGTACACAAAGCTGAAGGAACTGTGGAGCAAACGAGGACATAATGGACACACTACAGATACTCCAGAGTTTCAGCAAGAAACATAACAAGACTCTTATATTATGATGACTACAAATAATATGTGTAGTACTAGCTCTATTATAATATATCAGTGTAAAACACCTTGTTTCCTTACACTGTGCGTTATAGTGGAGCAGTTCGCTACTAAATACACACTTAGTCATTTATATAGCCACATGCTTATCTTAAGTGCAATATTATAGCACTTTGACTTGGCTGTTTTACTTTAATGGATAGTTCGGCTTTACTTACACCACCAGTCCACTCACAGTCCATATATGCTACCAAAAGGCCCTGCTGTTGACACTGTAACTCGACAAACTCATATATTACTATTATGAGTTTACACTTTAGCTTATACATATTTGTACTACTACTTCTAGCTTAGTAATAGTAGCTTGTATTTCTGCTGTAGATTCTTTCGGCGTTTTCCTTCATTTTCACGGATGGTTCCTTGGTAAAGAGAAAGAGACGAAACCCAATTCTGAATTTAAACTGCAGAGAAGTAAGTATAACTAATAGAACAGGAGATTCAACAGCAATCTTGACTTGGGAGGATGTTAATGAAAGGGAAGCGGTATACAATACACACAGAACAAAATATAATTAAAGATTGTTTGAGTTTGTCGCTGAATTGTATGAACACGGACGCATAGCAAAGTTGGAATTTGCTTTTGCCAGAGAGACTTATATCTCCAAGTTAATAACAGTATAGCAATTACTAACACAGATTCAAGATAGAGCTACTGGGAAAGGCTACCTAGTAGCGACTGCTACTTCTGAAGAGATGAATAGAAAATGTAGAACATCTCACACAACATCCTATTACTTAATACCTACCTTAATGCCTTACTCACTTATAGTACAACTTTGTTTGCAGGAAAGTGGATTTACCCACGTATATGCATCAATGCATCACCTAGATAGATATAGCATTATATTCGGGTTAGGAATAGAATGGTTAATGATATACAAAATGGATATTACAGTGGACTAGTTGTAATACAATGGAGAAAGCGCTTTAAAATAGGCACCTTGTATATAGATACACAATGAAAATAGAACAGTATTGTTAGTAGTCTTTCTGGCTTTGTTTGTAAACGCTCGTTTGTTCAACTTCCTGCTAAGATTCGATAAGACACTTGACTAGTTTTCGAAGAACTTGCAAATTTTAATTGTGCTCACAAGTGCTGTAAATACGAGGAATTCGAAAATAATGACGCTACACTTACCAATGTCATTAAAGACAAAACAACCGATACTAAATAACATACTGTGGAGCATTTTAAGAATCTATAGATACACTGATGTTGGCAACGATTGTTAAATCACAGTGGTGCAACAAATTAAGCCTTGTCTTTTGTCTGTCACAGACACATCTCATTTTTTATTCCAAAAAGTAATACAGATACTATTAGCGATAAAAAGTGATTTGGTTTAGGTTGTTAGTATGGAAAGTAACAACGATAGAAACAGAAAGAAAACAAAGTTTTTCTGTTGATGACCAAACATAGATCCAATATTTATGCGTCCCATTGTAGTGTGCATTATACACGATTCACAAACGCTAGCTACTACAAGCATTACTTTTAGAATATTTATGCTTGCCTTCACGGCTATTTTAAGTCTGTGTATAGAATAGTATGGATAGAGCATTGAGAAACACATAAAACGTTTATATCAGAAAAAATTGGATTTAATATATAGGAATTGCATGCAGAAGGTGTGTGTGGTATGTCCTATAATAATATCTGTGCACTTACATAATATGGCACTTGTGTACTTGAAGACCTACGTGAGTTCGTATTGCTTTTACTTACTTGTACAAGTAATCGGAGCTGCAGATGGTATGGTGATAGTATTATACGAAATTGCATAGTTTGAAATGGCAGGGACGAATACTGGTCTATTTATTATTCCCTATGTATAGACACATAGGTACATGGAGTCGATTGAATATAGCCTGTAATATTCTTTCTAGTAGTATAGAATAGAAAGTATAGATTTTGTTGAAAACAACTGAAGCTATAGGGCTATACAGGGAGCTACAGCTGTGATACGCAATCTGATCGAGAGAATGAAAAGTTTCTTTAATCCACTAAAACAAATATAGATAGATAGTTTGGGTGAATGGTTTGAATTCACATAGTAAATGCCCCATTTCACCTCAATCTCCACTCCACCACACCGCACCAGTACATTCATTCGCGCAGAGTTGAATCCAACAAGCTGAATGTATTCTACACAGTCTACACACACAATAAACTCGCCCCGATTCCATTGTGCAGGTCTTATGGTGTCTCTAGCTGTCAGAGCAGAATAGAAAGTGATTTCGATACATAATATCACATATACATAGCTTTAGTATACAATTTCAATACATGCTGCTCCAAGTATATATTTAAACAGACAGAAATAATATAATGTAGGAAAGAGGGCATTATATTTGCTTTACATTAACAGTCTCATTACTTTCCTTCTTTTCTATTTTTACAATAATAATACTGTGGGCGTCTGTCAAAATGTCAGAATGATAAAGAAATAGATCATCTTTCGAGCACATACATACTACATACTTT
Source organism: Pogonognathellus longicornis (assembly GCA_034694085.1). NCBI lineage: Eukaryota > Metazoa > Arthropoda > Collembola > Entomobryomorpha > Tomoceridae > Pogonognathellus > Pogonognathellus longicornis. Next base: position 14,793 of record JAQFYB010002770.1, on the reverse strand, counting down.
ACAAAAATATCAGCCTATCTTTCTTCTGTTCACAATACATATCTATGTATAGTGAATGAATACAAAGTTGATAGATAGAGAAAAGTTGAAAAATAGATAAAAAAGAAGTTTATCAGACAATCTCCTTGGGGGGTTTCATTATTCTGTGTATGCATGTCATGGTATTCTAAAGAATAACAATAACAAGGAGAAAATGAAATAAAATTGTAGTCTAAGTAATACATTATAGTGCCACAACAAACTACAGACACGACATTCATATATGGATGGATTTGTAATAGACTTCCATTTTATCTCATTGAATATTTACAGATTTTTATGAAATATTATATGAATGTGCAAGTAAATGTGTTTTATAATGCATGGGTGAAAGTTGAGACGGTATTTGATTTCACTGCACTGTAAGTCAAAAGTTATATTTAGAAGGTGAGTGTGGATTTCTATGTAAAATGAGAATGCACACACATGGAATGATAATGTTATTAAAAAGTAAGTACATTTGGGAGGAAAAGAAACAAATATTCTAAATATAGATGTTTTACTGCTAATAGGAAGTGGAGGACCCATGAGTGTTCTAAAGGTATAGCATTTCAGTGTATCCGTACAAAGAACGCAGAGGAGTTTTTTCTGATGTGATTACTTATGTGGTAGAGAGATGTGTATAGGATTTTGTTTCTTCGTGCTTTATATATTTTGGAGTGTAGTACATTGTATGAGTTTGTTATCGCTTTACCTTCTAAGGAATGCATTGCAATGTCTTCAGAGTATTTTAAGATACTCAGTTGCGCAGTCAATGCAAAGCAAATGCACCAAGGCAAGGACATATGGTAGTATTCCTTTCCTAGTAGTAGTGCATGAATATATACACTCAAAAAACTTTCCTATTATGCTTTTAAAAGTAAATAAACGTATAATGCAACATGTTTGGTAATGCATTTTCCGTGTGACTTTTCGGTAAGCGTCTGAGCAACTATTAATACAATCCACCTATACGTACATCGCATATAATATATACGTACGTGTATTACATCGGGATGGCAGACATAGACAAAACATGGATACAGTGTTGTAGATATATTTAAAAATATCCAAAATAATTCTAATACTTATTTTAACTCGAGTCTCTCCTCCAGCGTTCAGTTAGTAGCAGAAGAGCCGTGTAGTTAGACCTTAGTCGTACAGAACTGAGCTGAAAACCAAGAGAGTTCAGTCGAACAAGGATTTTGCAATGCTAAGGTGGAATACTTTCTCTGCAACAAACTAACAATGCAAAAGCAGAGCATGTTTCATTCCACTTCAAGTAGCGCTGTACATATTATGTCTGTGCTGTTGTTTGTCTGTTTCTCTAATACATTTTTCCAGCATTTTGTTATTGTGTCATGTCTGGAGAAATACTTTAGTAAATCTCATTCCCATGTCTATGTCTCTCAATTTCATGCCATTGCATTAACTATAAACAACATTGTGCTTTGTTTGCTTCGCTACCTTATAAATAACAAGTATCTTTAGGCAATTCTATTTTATATTATAACAGTAAAGGCAGTTCGAACTAAATGCTCATAAAGACAAAATAACGTATATATTATGTACTGTGCAGATATATACTTAAATACAAACTTTACATTGATACTGAAATAGTAGGAAGTTGTAGAATAGGATATAATGCAATAGGATCTTAAACCAATGTACTATACATAGAAGCAATAGTTAGTCATGAATGTGTATAGTATTAGTATTAGTCTAGTAGATTCTATTGTATAATACAAAGCTGGGCAATTTTGTGTAGAGCTACATTATGTACATGTATGTCGCACTCTTATTATTCCCGAGTCTCAATCTCATCACACTTGTGCACTTAGGTAGTTTTACTGAAAATCCAGTTTAGTCCATTTAGTTTCCTCTCTTGTTTCAAATTCCTATTTTATTTCACTTGCTTTTATTTTAGTAGCTCATCCAAACCAAACCCCTTACACATTTCCATAATGACACTCGCATACCTATTCTACATAATACATGTTATTTATCTTATGGGAACATGCGCTGTTATTGTTGCGTATTATGTATACCTATATTCTATTCACATACCATACCTAAAGGAATTTTATTGTCATTTCTATTCAATACAGCATCACAGTATTATACAAGTAATGAGATTAGTAAAGAATCAACCAAATCCACATCCCTGTAATATTAATGAGCAATTTATCTGTAGCACGCATTGTACATTTATTTTTATGTGAAACGTTTCACTATAAGCACTAAGCATTTGTTTAACCGTAAGGAAGGTTGTGTACCTGTATAAAAATCTACAGGTGAGAAATGACGTTTAAGTATTGATTTCCAAAAAGATGCTACATATAGCAGACAACAGGGGAGTACGATACATAGACAAAACTTCTCATCTCCTTCTCCCTGAACAGTTTTCAGCTAGAAATACCACAAGAATGAAAAAGGCCAGAACGTTGACTATCTGTGTACACACAGAAGCTAACTAACACATATTAGCTATAGACACTGCAATAAGCATTGAAGCTAAAGTCAACTGTTACATCACATGTATGAACATTGTTCTACCTACAACTAGTATATATGTATACTCACGTATGCCATTACACAGACCTTAACATACTCTGCCATACATACATAATACAAGTAACACACACAATATAGCACACCTATAATATATAGCTAGAAAATTCTAATTTTAGAAGTCGGATGAAATGACACAATAAGCCACCAGCACAAAGCATCACACAAGTGAAACAGCAGCAAGAGACTAACCAACTAGAACTGAAGTAACTAAAGAATACACACAGGAAGGGGAACAACAAAGACAGACACAGACAGAGCCCAAAGCACACAACAACAGTTCTAAAATCCAATGACATTCAAAACATGTCCTAATTATCTTCTGTTGTTTCTACCGATGAGATGCCACTAGAATTACTAGCTATATAACTAGTACCAATGTAATAATAAGTATATGCCTACACGTATTAGAAATTGTTTTGTGTGATGCAGCTGTTTTCATTGTCTTTATAAAATATTTCTAGTACCATTACTACATATACATTAACAAGTTAGCCACGGATTTTCATTAGTAGATAGAAGGAATAATAATATAAATACACGTAGGCATTACCCAATGGAATTTAACAGCAGGTCTACACACAGCATTAATAATTATCTTTTGTCTTTTATTTGTGCTATGAGTACCTACTTGTGTAGTCCTAATCTTTAGTTTGCAATACCACTTTCATTAAAATTTATTCTTCAGCCTCCAATAGCTATTTAGACTATTTTTACACACTAAAGTACCTACCTACTACCTATATCAATCCGATCCTTACTAACACTTACCTATATACATAAAAGACATGGAATTATTTAGATACCTACCCTTACAGAATCGTCGGAAATATTATACCTACATTAATACATACATGTGTCGGTAATGTACCTAAGTAATGTCTAGTATGTATCGTATGCACAAGAGACTGGTGTGGCATGGCTTTTTCTTTGAGTTGTAGTACAATTGATAATCAGAAGAAGTATGTTATAGCTGGTGAAGAGAGGAGAGGCACGAAGACAGCTAAGAGCAACGGTAAAGTAATAGAGAATGTTACTTGGTGCTTTTCAGGAACTCTCGTGGGATCACTTACATTCCATATCCTCCTTGATCACCGCTTTCTTTCATCCACTTTTGTACCACCAACATCTTAACTTCTAACCTCAACTATAAAACAAGTCACAGTACAAGTAAAGCTCTATGCAACACACTAGTATTATTAGCTACATGTACTAAACTACCAGCTTCCTATTTCCTTTACAACACGTCCGCTACCAACTAACAAAGTACATGTTGCACATACAGAAACTATCACCTTGTATTCTCGATACAATCATCAAGATCACTAAACTATTTTACTTTAGCTAATGCAATGAGTAGCAAAAATCATTTGACTTGATTTTACTTTAAAAGAACATTTCTCCAATGAACCTAATTTTTGTAGAGAATTATTAATTTTTATTGATCCATTATATTATGCGCACTGTAAAAATAGAAAAACTCAAGCATTTAAATCAAAAAGAATAAAGTTTTACGTGCTAAAAGTGGAGTTAAGAGGGTACCTAACCTACTATCTACCAGCTGCATGGAATTATGTAATCCAACACAAATGAAAAATGCAAAAGTAAATGCTTTGATTCTTCAGGAAGCTTACCGACTTACTTAAGATTACATGCAGAATCACAAATTGCACAAAATGACAAATGCAGTGATAGTTACCAAAGGCTGAAGTACAATTATTTGACGTGTATTTAGCTGTACTTATGTTGCTAATTGTAAGTCTGCAGAATGTCGAAGGAAAATGCATGACTGAGAGATAATCCCCAATTTAGGGTACTTACACCTGATTAAAAGTGGTCATTAGTGAGGGTTTACATGAAATCAAAGAAAATACTTTCAATTATCAACAAAAGGAAGGTTGTTGACTGGCCTATAATACTGCAAATCCAAAGCTGCTATTACAGCTTTATCAGTCTACAAACATTCATCGTAGATATAGCTTTGAAGATTCGTCAGACGTTTTGCAATATTTCTAAAAATGACATTACATAAGGGTAATTTTTTGTTTGGTTAAGTATCATGCAGTATGTATTGCTATTGTCTGTTTTGATGTACCTTGTAATCACTATTTAACGAACCATTACATGGAATTCGTTAGGTTTATTACAGACAAGGCATGTTGTCAGATGATGGGGTCCTTTATTCTCATTCAATCGAAATCGAAGCTACATGTAAAAACATGTGATTTTGCAAATCACATACTTATCTGTAGTTAGTTGTAGACATATTTATGATGCGTGTTATTATATTTATGTAAGTAAGTAGATATTCAATTATAAAAGGCTTATGTGTACCCTCTATTTAAATATATTGAAATTGAAGATTAAAATCATTAAAATCATTATTACAATAACAATAAAGTATTTTCCCTTATAAATAAGCGACTAACAATACGGTGTAAGTATCTTGGCAAACATAAGCAGTTAAAGTTTGTTATTAATTTGTTTACCGTAGCTACTTGTAATTGTAAGTAAGAAATAAAATATATGGTGCAGAAAGTTATTCTAACCTTGACCACTTCCAACGACGGCTGTTACCCCCTCTGCGACCAGAAAGCAGGTGACGACAAAAAACAGAAGGTTCCATGTGAAAGTCATGGTAAAAAGATTTATCCGCTTTCTTCGTCCGGAAGGAACAGCTTGACGACTTTCTTCCTCCACCTCCTCCTTTTTCTTGCCTATGTCGAGATCCATTTGATCCTCTTGCTCACTTGGAGTCTCCGATAGAAGAAATAATACTCTTGCAATACTTGCACAGAAGTTTCCTTTGATTGTCCGCAAAAAGATCCCTCTTTCCACAAAAACGGCTTTTTAACCGATTTACAATATTTAGTCGTCCCGAAGATCAGTTAGAGTCAACTCACACTTTGAATGCGTATAGCATAGACACTTAAAGTACTTTTATTATATTAGTACACCTACTATAACCAGAAGAATTGCTATTATCTGCAATCCGGGATTTAAACAGTGTCTTTCTCTTCAAAGTCTCTGTTCAATGTGCACAATACTAATAATATAAAGGGAACACTTGTGAAAGCTTTGTCAATAATACAAATGCAACTATATTCGTTAAGTGTGTGATATACTGGTGAAGTTGTTAAGACTGTTCTTTGACATTTATGTATAAACTATGACAGTACAACACTTTATTACATTCACCAACATTCCCCAGTGTGATCCAGCCCGGGTATTATTAACAACTGTATTATTAAGTTATGTATAGTGAGAGAGGATGAGTACGTACTCGAAAAAGGGAAAGGAGCATCTTCTCATCTGTTTACGCAGTTGTAGCATAATACTCGCGGTACTATCACACATAACTCATAATGGCAGTAGAATTTTCTGTATGCATCTGTACGAGTGAACGCAGTAACATCATCTTTTTTTCTTGTCACTTTTTCCCTTACTACATTTTACGAGTGTCTCTATATCAGTATAAGTAGCAAAAGAATGAGACAGAAACGACTGTCTTACTTTGTATCATGTTGTTCGAAGACGCTCCTTGTTGTTATGTGCGTATGTACTCACGCAAAAGCTTAACTTTCTCATCTGCTAGTATATGCATGAGAAAACTATCTTCGTAAACCTATAAAAGAAAAAAGTCATTCAAGTCAAGTACACTGGCTTTGTATTTTAGTAGTAGTGTGTTGTATGTAAGAACAGCATTACTATTTTATAGTAAAAGTACTACTACCTATCTGTGTATAGCATTACAGTATCTATTCATGTATCGCATCACTTAACAACCCACGTGCGCCTCTTTACAGTCAACACATCTGTTCTAACTGTCTCACTCTGTCTCCGTCGTCTTCGCTTCTTTACAATGTTAACTATTACTCGATTTTGTACTTCTCTTTTTTACAATACTTATAATACGCACAGTATTATTACCATTATTACTAACACAGCAGATATTCCTAGTCTGCCATGAACATGTTCCAGCACTGTATGTACTGCAGATATTTTACTTACTTTCAGAAGAATACTTATAGCAATACACGCAGTTTTTATGTACCAATCTTCACAAATACTAAAAAGAAGAGTGTATGAGTGTCCTAGTAGTCTCCGTAGGACAAAGGGAAGAGTGCTGTGGTATAACTTAGCCAGTTGTGTTGTAACTCAAGTAGCAATACTCCTACTATCATCGAAAACAGCACCAGACTTGTGCTTCTCTACTTTTTTGTTTCTTTTTGTATGTGTGTTTTGTACACACACACACACACACAGTAGAATGAGCGAGAGCGAACTAAAACTCTGAAAAAGGCAATCCTTTTAACTGCTGCCTTTTAGTTCGTCAGATCTTATTGAGTTGCTACACTTCAAGTTTCACAAGATTCCTCCATCGTGAAATCAGATAGTATATTTTTGTATATTGCTTGTAGGTAAGTATATTTTAGGTATATTACCTATGTTGTAGTTACTGTATATAATAGGGGCACTTGTGTTTGTATGTTTCCGTTTATTCTCCCCGTGCTCTAGTTTTTAGGTACTACTAGGGGCATTAGTAGTATATATTCTGCTGTTGGTAGTTCTTTGAAGAGCGATAGAAACTCTTTCACAAGAGTCCACTTGAATAGACGCAATAATACAGATAATAACAATATTCTGGAAAATCTTCATAAGCGCAAGAGTACAAGTCAAGTGAGCAAGTAGCCAATGTAACTGGAAGTTGAATGAGTGCAAGGACTACTTATACAACACATACGCACTGTAGTTAAGTCCAAGAGATCATCTTCATCTTCAGAACAGTTCATAGACATATCTCTCGTCTACTTTCCCTTTCTGTATCGTGCTGTGTGTGCTGTGTAACTTTTTCTTGCAACTTTTGCAGTACAGCGTACTGTGCTCTCTTCCAGTTAGTTGAGTTTGTCTTTTTGGGTATTATTTAGGTATAAGATGTTTTCTTGGGTATGTGTATGTGTAATAGAATCGTATTTTATTACATTGGGTTGGAGTGAAAAGGATGTTGATGTAGTTACGTTGTGTATGGATTCTCCTGCCAATTTATTGGGAGCAGTGTAGCCGAAAATTCTTTAGCCAACTAGGTGTTATTATAGGAGGGGATACTGATGCATGTACGATAATGGTGTATGGTTGTATGTAAGCGGAATATTATTTTCCTGGGTTTGTAGTAAACGCTTGTATACGCGGACAATACAGTGGAAATTGGAAACCAATTCCGGAATCAGTGCACACACAACACCCAAATCGTGTCTCATTGACAACTTGTAACTTGTCTGCAAACTTAACTTCGATCCGTAGGCGTCTTCAGTATGTCTCAAACTCTCTGCAACAGAAAACCAATATAAAATACACATTACATTTGTATTCTTAGGACTAGTGCAACTGTAACTTAAAATGTACGAAATGAAAAAAATATCAAGTGCTCGTACACATTAGATTGAGTGTGTTAGCGACGGTAATCTGAATACAATAGTACAGAAAATACGATGTATCATAGACTCATCTCTCTAGGAGCTATTTGAAAATAATTCTTAGAAAAATACCTTCTCATTGTAGGGTTACTTCATACTTTCTTGTAAAAATCTTTACAACATGTGAAACTATACATTCGAAAATAATTCAGTTTGCCAAGGCAAAAATCTTAAGTAAAGATATAATTAATTGTAGTGCAAAAAGTTTCTCAGTTCAAGTTTCTACAAGTCTACAAGATATTTTACCAAGGCTTTTCTCATTATCGAATTGAGACTCGAGTCGAGTCGCTTTTCTTACATATCAATTGTTCTTTTGAAAAATATATCAAAGACAAAATAGGTACATATATATAATGCTTTCTAAGTGTGTGACATATATGGATTTGACAATTAATTCCTATTATGTTGGCTTCATACAAATAAAGCTTGCTCACATCAAAGAAGAACTTTGATATTTAGGTATTACTTATTATCCTTATATCATACGTCTGAACTCTGAATGAGATAATCTGAACACTGAGCTTAAGTCATAAGCCACCGTGTGTTGCGTATCCAAATGAAATGTGTATTTATAAAGGATTGACATTGTGATTTTGTTTGTTCTTTCATGTGTCCGTGGATGATATAATGACAAAGCTAAGACTTCATGTGATAGCATTATCATCCAACAATATGGCATAGTAAACGTATCTGAAAATGTCGTTTCTAGCCAGTAGTGCTATTATATTTATATCAAAAGTTAAGCGTACACATTTTCAATTCCTAGAATAAGTAAGTCTATAGTTGTGATGCGTGGTCACTCCCGACTAAATGCTAGAACACAGAAATACTCCCTTTTCTGATATCCGTTTCCATGATTAAAGCCTTGATTTAAATTTGACATGTTCTAATCACCTTTGCTCAGCTTTCCATATCTGTTTAACAAATTCTAAAACAAAGAGCTTTGAAATACATTATTTGCTTCCTAACAATAGGAGCAGAGACACATTCACACCCTTACACGATTGTGTGTAATGACAACGAACTTTGATCTTCTCGATTTACTTTTGCACTAGGTATTAATACTGACTTTCCCCAGTGACAGAGTGGCAGTGTCATTCTATGTATCTGTATATACATAGCTGTTGGCCAGCTTGAGCTCGTTATGATATGAATATGACGTCTATCCCTTTCTCTTGTTTCACATGAATTGATGATGAATACTCACAAGCCTCTTTTGTAGCGTGTCGCTTGGTCGCAATTATATCCCTGTGCAAATATCTGTAGCATATATACCTACTAATAATATGCTAACGGCTCTGTTGTAAATATGAATGAATGAACACACACTACAACATGGAGGGAGGAGGAAATGTGAAATGCTTATAAAAGTAATGCATTCCTCGTAGCAATTCTGATGCAATGATGCAATCCACATTCTAAATGAAATTTCACTCAGTTCTATCTGTACCAACACTTTCCATAAATCCGCAAATATTTTTAGAGGCATGTACGAGGATTTGGACTTTGATGGGAGTCGTATTGTCTGTTGACACTGAGGCTGAGCTGATTACTGAGCACAGAAGATGACAGAAAGAGTAAAGTAAGTAGAGGGAGAAGACTCAGAAGACTCAGAGCTCAATTAGAAATGGCAAGTGAATGTCAAAGTAGCACCAGGAGTGAAACGGCTGTGTAGACCTACTTGAAGAATCCTATAGCGAATCGTTCAAACAAAGCAAAGCAATAGTATTTTTCAGGCAATTCTTTCAACTAGGTATGTACTGCTGCACCTTTTACTACGCTAAACATGTTATGACCATCAGAATGTGTATGAAATACTACAGTGTATTAGAGAATGTACTTATATATAGACAACTCTAGTTGTGGAAGTGTCGCAGTAGTTGGTAGTAGTGGTGTAGAAAGAATAATGTCGTATGTCACAATAATGTAGTAGAGTCAAGCCTTACAAGTAGTGCAGTACGTAGTGTACTGTGTGTAAAATGTCAAAAAGAAAAGGTAATCTAAATTCAAGCCACAGAGACTTTAAGAGTTTTCTTTTGGCTCATCTCTTTTATCTGTCTTGGTTTAAGGCAGAGGAGCATTCTGTGTATAAGAAGCAAATAGTAGCACAGTGCACAAAATACTCTCACATACTATACAGTCTCATCTTAGCTCATCACATCTGATTTTTCCTCCTTTTCCTTTTCTTCCTACAGTAATGTACAGTGAGTCGTAGTATAAGTACTGGAGGAAGTATGGCTAGTGTATTTCCTAACTCTCCTATGTATCTTACGTATATTTCCAGTTCTTTTTCCTACTCTATTATATTAAAATACTACCTTGGCTACCGTAACGTTACTGGAATCCTCTTCTTTTGTTAGTTGACGAGAAGAGTACATTTTTAGTAAAGTAGTGGTGGTGGTAGTCGGTAATGGTAACGTAATCGTAGAGCATCATGGTGCAATGTGATGTGATGGCTCTATGCTAGTCTTTTTTGGTTAAGGTCTTTGTGGTAGGAAATCCATGATAGCCGTTGAAGGAAGTCATGACATTTTCCTCAACTGGAGCATCATGTCATAGCAAATCATAATCATAATAATATTATATGCAATATGCGTCTCTCCTCCGCCTTATTTTCCTATACTTACTTTTACTACTACTTACGTATACCCCTCAATGTGTAATGTATTCATATATATTTATAGCAATGCATGCTACCTTTAACTATGTGGACCATACAAGTACGCTACACCACTAAGGTAAGTATTTATATATCTCATACATATACTTAAAGAGGATCTCAACAAAACAAACCATACCGGCCAAGTTATCTTCACTCCCAGCAAACACAGAGCAAGTCGTATCCACTTGTGTCATTGAACAGGGTAGAACTAGTGTTAGTGTCACTTGTCTTATTTCCCAGAGATACTTTTTTCTTTCTCAGGCTAAACGTACATACACAAGAAGATTATTCTGTGAAAGAGGTAATAATACGCTGATGTGTATGAACCGGAGTTTGAGTGAGTGAGCCAGAAAGACTTTATTATTTAAAAGCACTGGTGTACTCTTACATGCCCTCTCTCATGATTCCAACTTCTGCATGCGAAAGATATTCAAATCTGAACAGATTCTTGTAGTAAATTGGCTAAATAATTGAGTCATGAGATTACTAGTGGTGTATACAGGAGTGTTATGTTGTAGGTAGCTATACAGCAGTATCCAGTTACCTAGTATGTAATGTAATGTGATTTTATATTAGTTCGTAAACTTAACTGACTTTGAGAGTAACGTGTATTTACTTAAACTCGAGATGAAACTTCATGAACAGTGTTTAGGTACTTTAACCCTTTACACATGTCACAGGAGATTACATAATTATTTTCGTGTGCACTAAAGTCAGAAAAGGAAATAAGTAGCTGTCAGAAAACAACTGTAATATTTAAACCAGAGATTCACGTTCTTGGGTTACAGCAAATGTCACATGAGACATCTCTTGTCTCTTGTTTATTAGCGACTGATCTTTTATGTCAAAATCAGACACACTGTCTCGTACTATTGACGTTGTATTACAATGTGACAACAACAGTTCAGTAACATCAATCCCAATTTTTTCCCAATAAAAGTCTGCTGCAGTAATCAAGTGACAATTCGTGACAATGACAACTGTATTATATTGTGCTGTAGAATTCTAAATAGACACAAGTGATTAATGCAGACACAATATTCTGTTTAAACAATTTTATGTAGTACTATACTATAGTGCTTGATGAATGGTTGAAGTTGAATGAAAATGATTATTTTCAGTAATACTGTATATGAAGTAGTAGCAGTAGAGACTATTTTAGACACCAAGTGGTGTGAGTTTTAATGATTAAAAGTTGATGTTTGTAGACGTAGAAGATTGTTAGGGTGAGTTTGTTGGTACACTTGAACTTTGGTGTTGGATAATAATGAACTGTGATGTTGAGACGTTTGACTTAAGATTCCATGTGAAATAAGGGACGGTGAGTCAAAGTTTGGTGTTGTCTGGAGGAGAGGCATGTGGCAACTGACGCTGATTTGATTTTGGTGATGCTTTACCAACAAAAGCGAGGAATACCCGGTTCGGTTGCGTTTGTGAGGTGGGTGAAGGAAGTTACTGGTGAAGTCTATACTATTGGGAGAGCCCGAATACACTCAGAGGGTTTAATATTAACGTGCAGCCTTAACTACTGCTTCTACTATGTGCTGTATTGTATGAAAGTATCTTCTTGTCTTTTTCTTCTTCTTCTACTCCACTAACAATTTGGTTTTCGTGTCTCTCCAGACTCTCTACACACAGCTTCAGCTCCTACGGATTTGGGTTTCCTTTTCTTTCTTTGCTCTCCATGAGATTCATATTTTGGTTTTGTTGGTGTAGTTAAGTTGGACTCGGCTCACAACTAACAACGACTCACTTCTCACACTTCACCAACCTTGCTTCTTCCGAGAATGAATGTAGCTTAGCACACAGTTACTGGAATTGAATGCAAGTTAGTATGTGCCATGTGTGTATTCTACTGGTATGTATGCGTATGTAGGTAGGTATGTGTATGAATGTACTGTTTGTTATGTTCGCTTGAAGAGTGTTAGCCGAATTCGGTGAGTGAGTGTTTAGTGTAAGTAGTATACTACTAGGGCGACGTAAAGCTCTGAGTTGAGCCACCTTCTTTCTTTCAGCTCTTTTCTGATCTGTTCTGCTCGCTCTTGAAGACTGATCTGTACTGCTCTCCATCTCCATCCTTCCTTCTTCCTCCTTTCTTGAACGTGTGTCACATAGCTCTATGTGTTCAAGTACTGGCATAGCACAGCTTACTTACTACATAAATGTAAGAGCTCTATATTGTAAACCAATTCTGAAGCCAGATGAGAGTATCGTGTCATAGTTAGTTCTGCTTACATTCTTAAACTATGTATAGTATGTAGGTATATAATGTTATGGTATTTAGGTACGTAATATACATGTATATCTGCATCTATGAACTTTATGTCAGTACTTTCTTATAATATTCCTAATAAATTCCTTGGGAATTTTCTTGCTTTATGTGTGTAGATAAGTATTTACGCTTAGCAATTTTATACCGCAGTAAATAGATTGACCTCAGCCTTAGCTAACTTTAACTTTCTTTATCCTTTGTAGTATGTATGAATACATAGGATGGATAGGATATACCAATAAGCTCAATCACAATACTTAACTTGAAGCTAAAGTTGGCAAATTACCCAGTCAAGTTTTTCCATTGTTGTTATTGTTGTCGTTGTCTTTAATGCTTATGTAATAAAGACAAGGTATTTGTATTGCATTTTCAATGAAACAATCTTTCTTACCAGCTTACCACTACCACCCGTACAACGAATAAAGTGTTAAAAGTTAAATGCTAGTTAAACACAAACTGACACAAAACTAAAGCTCCGTAAAGATGAATGTATTTTAAGTGGGTGTGTTTCAAGAATGCTTTTCTAAATAGCAAGAGCACGAAAACGAAAAAAAAACTTATAGTTCTGCTCGATATAAGTAGGTGAACTGCTTTGTTTACAACCTTTAATTTCTCCACTTTCTTTGACTTCTAGTACATCTGACGCACACTTAACGAACGTGAAATGTGAATTGATGAGATAGTTTTAAATTAAACACTCGAAAAGCCTTTCTAGAATTCAGCAAAATCCGGCTTAAAATACAAAGTAGGTTATTTATGTGATTAACAGAATCACAGATTCGTTAATTATGTGCATTCTTGAATTTTGTTCAGTTCACAATATACACTCTATACAATATGCCTAATAAAAACGAACTAAATGTAAGCTACAGAGTATAGATATATACCAATTTACTAATAGGTATGGTATAAGTAGCTACTACATACCTACATACAATTTAAATCAGCAATCTGCTTTTTATCTTCCTTCTGAGACCAAGAAATGAAATAAATCGCTATAAACATCTAACAAGAGAGAATGTACCTTCAACCTGAGTAGAGTTACATAGAATAAATTAAAATCAAACTGTTCTTGTACTTCTGCTTCTCAACCAATTGATGATTTATTGGCTAAAATCAATCTACAAAACAATCAACCCAATCTACTTACTTGGCTAAAATGTAAAAATTGGGAGATGAGATTTTTAACCGGAGTTACATAGAATAAATTATATTAATTGGTCCAACTTTTCTTAATAATACTATTGATTCTGCACGTTTAATAATAATTCATATCGGCCAATCGATGATTTATTGGCTAAAATCAATCCAAAACTATTAATAAAATCTACTAACTAACATTGGCTAAATGTAAAAATTGTGAGATGAGATTTTAACCTGAGTTACACAGAATAAATTAAATATATTATTATTGATTCTGCACGTAAAATGCGTCTCGGCCAATTGATGATTTATTGATTTATTGGCTAAAATCAATCCAAAACTATCAATAGAATCTACTAACATTGGCTAATGTAAAAATTGTGAGATGAGATTTTGCATTTTACTTTGCATGGAATCAATGAGTTATGGATTATGGACAGTTGAAAATAACTGTGTGTGTTTTAAGCCAAGCCTGTTAGGTTGGTAGATTGTAGAATTGTAGAATGTTGAGAGTTGAGACTTGATTTTGGTCATTGGACTTGAAAGTTATGGACAGAGCTCTCTATGCTCAAGCAAGGCATTGATAAAGTTTTTGCTTTGGCGCGTTTGAGAACTTCATTTCAACCTTGATGCTCGGAAATTCTCACTTTTTT
>JAQFYB010002769.1:0-22548 GCA_034694085.1 Pogonognathellus longicornis | reverse complement strand
AAGTGATATTGGAGTAATTTTATTTTTATATGAAGGACAATCGGTTATAGCATCGTTTGAGGTGTTTACATCATATAACACTTCCCTAACTGGGGAACTGGAGCGTTCGGACCAACTGTCAAGTCCATTTGGTGGCCACCCTGTATATAAATATGCATTTTCCCCTTTATGATAAGGCCCGATATAACACCATGTAAATGTGTGTACCAATACAAAAGATGAAAGTTACATAAAGAAAGTGGATACATAAAAAACCTACTTTAAAGATACACAAATATATAACAAGACAGCTTACTTATTGATAGCTATACTATGAATAGGTAGACAACTTGTATTTTTATATTATGCAGTAAAATCCTCGTGATAAAAATTTTTATGGCAAATTCTTCAAATGCGTGGGCACAAGAATGTAAATTACACAGTAATAAGATACCTTAACAATTTTTTAGGTTTACCTAGCAGAAGTAAGCATGTAGGTATGCATGTATCTAAATATGGATCTATAAGTCAATTTTGTGACGAATAAAATGGTATGGATAATAAATATACTCGTCTCGATTATGCCAGAGCAAATAACCAAAAGAACATCTTTGCGAGATGGTCTCTCTATATACAGGCTTTTATTCTCTCACATAATACAATAATACAAATACGTATTATATTGCTACATATTTAGAGTTCATTTTTTACATGAGATAGCAACAACGGTAGTATGGGTATGGTGCTGTGGGATTAGCAAATGATCAATAGAGAAGCTAATGTAAGTCAGGGGCTTCTACGGATGGCTATAACATTTTATTGTAGATATTAATAATATTTAATGGTTTAATCCAGCATGAGATGATTGGATGAAAGTTGCATGCTTCATTCTCATGACAGAATTCGAATGTTCTTGCCAGCGAAATGAAAGAAGGAAATAACAGGTAGGAAGGAACAACCTAAGTATTGACTTGCGTAACATGCTTGAACATAACAATTGTGATGAAAACCTTTTAGTTAGACTTTATACTGTTGTGTTCATCCTATTATTATGTGCACGTAGGGTAGGCATTTAATATTTATACTTAAATCTTCCTCTAATACTTCTAAACTTCCATTAGAACTACTAGGAGAGTGTTAGATGTACACATTACCAAGTTGTACTTTTTAGGTACTGCCACAGTAATTTACCTTTTGTATATACATTAAGTACGTAGTATGTATATGTAAATGTTAAATTATTTATATGCATTCATTTTTTTTGTATAATTATTTAAAGCATTATAGAATATGAATGATATTTAGTGTTATATGGTGTATCTAATCATATTATCAATTCTATTGCTAATTTGGCCTAATTTGTGTATTATAGTTTCATCAATTTGGTCACATCACGGCCTGGAAATGTGGAGCTGAGTTGGCCCTAATATTACTTTCTGACACGGAGCAAGTAATTGAATTGATGCATATTTTTCGATTAGGACAAATCATTCTTGAAGGTGGATGGAGGGTCTACAGACTCACAAGTAATTGCATAAAATATTTAATCACAAGTTACTTCACAAATAATTAAAGCGAAGCGAACAATAGAAATGTATTTTATACTTGCAACGTTATATCCGCTTAAAGCACGTGGTGAAATGAAATAGGTATTTATAGCTGTAAAAATGTAGAGTTGCAATGTAAATGTAATGCAGTTTACACAAAAGTTAACTTTCTTGAATGTTTTATGAATATGGGTTTGTTTTTTAAGTTTCATTTCATTGATTATTTCTTGAATCCCTACATTCCCTACCATATAGCAACTTAGCATTCCTTAAAATGCAGTCCTATTTTATTTACATGTTTGTTGACATTTTGTGGAGATTGTGATACAATAAGGTTTCTAGTACCTAATTTAGTAGAGTAATAAAAGTTGCAGATCACATGTGCGTGACAGCTGACTGATATCAGTGTACATGGCTGATTATGCGGATTACAAGTTTAATGCGCAATTAAATTTACGAGGTGTGACTCAGTACTCACACTTACTCCTTTTAAGGCAATCAAATTGTCCAATCAGTAAACATTTCTTCCGGTTTTACAGCTATAAATTGCGTGGGAACTGTGGGCACCCAAATATCTCGAAGTGAAGTTCTGAACACGAAAACAGCTCTTACACCTGGAGATTTACGCCGGCTTTCGGCAGGTAAGACAGAATAAATAGAAAAACTTACAAATTAGCTTTCTAAGTTTCTATTGTTTTGTCCGGACAGTTACACTATTGCATATATGTAGGTATATATACATTAATATACCATTACCATCAATTTACTACAGTAATAAAACTATTTGCTTAGGAATTTACGAAAACCGGGAGAACCACACCGGGACTCCGAAAAACAACTGTATTCCTAATGATGCATCCAAACATGACATTACAACTATTAACGAGGAAATTTTAGAAGATACCTCTGAGGTGGATAATATAGTTAAAACTTTGCCTAATTGGTATGAAAGGTCGCCGAAGAAGCGTCCGTCCATCGCTGCAATTCCAACGGCAGATGTAAGTAATCCAGTTGACTTTGTTCGCATATTTTCCTTTCATAGATTTAAAAAAATGAATCTCTGATTATTTTTCAGAGACCGAACGTAGCTCGTCGTCGAGTTAGTAGTTTCTGTAGCGGAAGCTTATCAAATCTGTCAAATCGTTCTTCAAGTCTCGCCTCTTTGTTAATGTGTTCGAAGTCCATGTCAGTAGAAGAAGAGCCAACTGAATCTGTGCCGACAATTGTGCTGTATGAACAAGAATTAGTGGTTGGGAAAAAGCCCACAACACTTATGACATCAGGGCGACAATCTTACGATTCTCTTTCATCAACTCCAACCGACAATACAGTAAGTCGCCTACAAAGTCCTACGACAAACTTGTCAAAGCCAATCACTAAATCGCCATTAAGTTTATCAACGTCACCGTCTCCAAAGAAATCTTCAGGAATGATCAAGAAAAGCCCAAATCGTTTGGGTAAACCCCCAAACATTTTGGTTCTTTGTGAATGCGACAAAAGAAGAGAACAAATAGCGAATGTACTCAAAGCTATGCTTGCGAACGATCGATATGTTATTTATGATATTCGTTGGGATCAATTAGTAGTAGGAGGTTGGTCCGACCAAACAGCACTGTTAGTTGTATCAGGAAAAATACCAGAGAATTCGCATATTTCCCTTTTGCTACAATTTCTTGGCGACGGAGGAAAACTTCTGGCTTGGTGTTGTGAAACACATCCATTCGGACCGACAAGTAAACCGTCCGCTGACTGCACGCCAACGAAACTTACGTTGGAAAAAGCTAAAAAAGTCATTCTGTATGGAGCAACACAAAATGTCACTGACCCTCTCTTCGTGTCAAACAAGACATGGGGAATAGCTCCCGAATCCAGAGACAATCACCCACCGTCAGACTTTCAACGTATTCTTGAAACAAATGATTCGGAAGGCTATTCCCGTCCTTTAACTGTCTCTGTGTACGGTAAAGTGAAAGGAACCAATGAAACGGCCATTATTCAATTGGATGGGGGAGCTTTGGGTGGAAAGGCCATTCTTTCACAGGTGGATACAGAGTATGAATTAGATTAAATTATTTTAAAATGTGATTTTCTTTGATATGTCAACTTACTTGTATTGTTTCAATTTAAAGGTACACTTTGAGAGCTCTATAGCGGAAGACAGCTGCCTTGCTCTGTTATCAACCATTTTAACCCAAAACTTAGGAATTGATTGCACAAGAATTAAAGCCCCGGAATATTCTCCTGGTTTCCTTTTAGGCGATCATAAGGTAAAAATAGCGTTATTACTACAGATACTGAAAATTAAAAGGTACCTAAGTATTTAAAACATCATTAACACTCAATCTTTGCAGAAAATCATGGACTTTCTGGCTACTACTCCGTCAACAATCCAGCAGTCAGAACTGACAGTGGAATTCACACCGAGAGGAGAAAAGGGAAATTTGCCCAGTCATATGAGATTTCCTATCAAGACATTAGAATGCCCAGAAAATTTTTCTACTTTAGAATATTTTAATGTAACTTCTTTGAGTTGTTTTAATTTTAATTACATTTACTTTAGTAGAACTATTTTTGTTTACAATAGCTGAGTTTGATAATAATTGTAGGAAACATTACTTTTTAGAACATTTCTTCAAAAGAGTTGGGTCGCCTTGTAATTTACACCGACGTAATAACTTCGACTATGAATGTTCTCAATGGCCATCCTCTGCAGCATGGATTAGTAGTTATTGCCAGAAGACAAACCGCAGGAAAAGGTACTTCCAGATTACTGAGTTGCCAAATATGTTTTGGTGCTAAATAGTCTGTAACTTTAGATCTTAAACTTGTGAAATCAATTTTTTACAGGGAGAGGAAAAAATGTTTGGTTGAGCCCAGAAGGATGTGCTTGTTTTGCTCTTCAGTTAAATATTAACATGGATTCACAAATGGGACGAAGAATTACACTATTTCAGCACATTGCAGCTCTAGCTGTTATTTTGGCTGTGCCAAATCATAAGGTATAAAACCACAGTTTACTTGTGATGTGATAAAGTGAAAGTTGGAACCCATTAAGATATTGTTACCTTAATATTTTTCATACAGGAAATCAATCTCCGGGTTAAATGGCCTAATGACATTTACGTAGACGACCAGAAAATCGGGGGCATTCGTGTAGACACTCGATTAGAAGGGAAAATTGCCACAGTAGTTGTTGGAATTGGTGTGAATGTATCTAACGCTTATCCAACAGTGTGTTTAAACTCTGTTCTTTATCCAGAAGTAATTGCCAATCCTTCAGCAAATAAAAAAGTGAAAGTGCTAACAACGGAGAAAGTGATCGCCACAACTCTGACAGAACTGGAGAAATTATTGGAAATTGTTGAAAATGGACAGTTGGATCAAATTCTAAACTTGTACGCAGAAAATTGGATTCACAATATGGACGAAGGAGACACAGTGAATGTTGAAGTATCTGAAGGATCATTTGCAGAATGTATTATTTCTGGAATCGACGAATTTGGATTTTTAAGAGTTACAGAAGTTGGGACTGGACATGTGTTCTCAGTGCGGCCTGATGGAAATTCGTTCGATATTGCAAATAAGTTAATTGCAATCAAAGATTGATAAGGCGATAAACATGGATTCTTAGTATTGAAGCACGCAGCACGACATTTTCTTCTGTTTTAGTTTTATTTTTTCATAAGCGGAGATAGCCAGGAAAAAAGTGTAGTGCAATGTATTGTGATGTAACAATGTATGCTGATATTAGGATAATAATATATAAATAATATATATGTATGCTATATATAGTAAAGAAAAAGCAACTCACGTAAACCGTAAAAACTAATTACATACTAACATGTACACATGTGATAAAGTGTTAATCGATAGAATGCTTTAGTGTTCAAGTTAAACATAGAGATACGGACTTGTGGTGCATGTGCATCTATAATGTCACTGCGATGTAATTCCATTTTCTATTGACATTTTTATAATTATCGTTATGTATGTCATAGTTTTGTTTTAATTTCAGCCATGACACATCGTAGTGAATGTTTCTGACATGACACAAAGTTAAGGATTTGGAAAGAGCAGACTGACGAACAAATATTTAGATAGTACATGAATAGACTTACTAATTGCTACAAAGATAGATAGCCACAAAAGTATCGATCATAGTCAAGCTCTTTCAAATTATTCTGTTATTATGAACAATCGTGTCATTTGTAATTATTAGCTGATGTACTGCCAACAGTATGAATTTCAATTAATTGCATGATTAGTTTTAGTTCTATAGCTGTAAATGTACTTTTACATTTTTATGCACCTTCTATTTTATTCGACCTGTTCTGGGATTATTGTCTTCTGTCATGTTACTAGTTATTTATAAAGTTGTTATCTAATACATAATGTAATTTCTGGATAGATAGAATACATAATATGATAGAATGGCTTATGGTACGCAAAAGATTGCAGTACCTTAGTAAGTGCATGGAACTGTAAGGCACGAATGAAAATTGCTAAGCCAATTTAAAAGCTTTTAGTGTGATCATGCAGGCAATCATGAGCAGGGAGAAGTTTTCCGGTAAAACAAATGTCACAGTATATGATACCCTGCCTTCTATGTATGATAATTACATTAGTAGTCCATATATACATACCGTGGTATACATCGTTGATGTCGATGACAAAAATGTACCGTTTGTAAGTATACACTTAAGATCGCGAGAGATAATAATGTTTTAGAAGAAGGAAAAGATGCTATTAGTCTTGCTATTAAAAGAGTTGATGCAAAGCAGGAATAGGAATTTATATATTTCGTAGTCGAATTAGAAAAGAAAAGCTGTGAAATTGAAATTACTGGCAGAATAGTTAGTTTGATATTCCAAAATCAAACTACATATCTCTGTGTAAGGTGATTGACTAAATAAATACAGAAAAGTGCGTTCTTATATTACAAATGTATAAATTATGCAGATTCAATATTCCCATCGGCTTAAAATAATATGCAAACAAGCTATGCAATCAGAGCAAAACTATTGTTGCAGTACAAAACAATTTATCAAATAAAACTACTATCAAATCAAAGCAGATCTTTCAGCAATAAAGCAGCGTATTATTATTCAATTCCAAAATACATATCAAATATTGCATAGCATCTTTATTCAATCTACGGGAAGAAATACTGGAAAAATTCATTAAAATGAAATGATAAAGCTCATACATGAAATAATACACGAAATGAATCATTTAAATGCATATAAAATGTATTTAGTGCGTGTATAATTTATAAAAACGTTCATGCAAGGGTTTATGAAATCCACATCATCCAAACTAACTTTGTGAGTCATTTTTAAACTGGATTTCATATTTTTTCAAAAAATTAAAACAGAAGTATTGAAAGGCAAGTCTGTATTGAATTTAATCGTCTGGTTTAGAAAAATGATCTTTACTCTAAAAAAAAAGGAAAAATCTTGCTGAAGCGTTCATGACGCTGCATTGCAAATCGAAATACATCTGTTAGGGAGAGACCGAAAACTAAATGCATCTAATCATTCAATGAATGGAGACTCTAAATGCAGTTTACATTTACGGCATTCGCATTGCCATATCGCGGTGACGATTTAGACGGCCGTGAGTGGCCGTGATTCTGTGTACAAGAACCACACAACACACAACAACGCTTGGAAACTGCTGTAAACATCCGCTGTGTATTCTCGGCGTTGCGTTGTGGCGATTTCAGTCGGCTGAAACAGCAGTGGAAGAACAGGAGTTTCGGCTATCATCGGCCTCCAAAAAGAAAATTATTTACTCAATTTTTCGTTTTTGGTGTGCAAAAGACTGCAAAAGTGGAAAGTTTTAATTGTTAATCAGTAATGTAGTTAGATTAATCACGACTTTATTAGGTACGCAAAGAAAAAACTTTTAATTCAATATATCAAAGCATATTTGTTAATTTTATCAACAAAAACTTTTGTTGTTTGTTCAAATATCAAAGCTGAAAGCTTGTTGTTTCCTGAACACAGTTTATATTATAAGCAAAGCCATCTGACTAAAAGAAAAGACGTATTACGAAAACTAAACTTAAAACTCATAAAAAAGCACTTAAAAAGTTAAAAATAAACATACATTTTTTGTAGTGACTAAAAAGGAATAGAACTGAAAAATTTTAACTACTTACCTTGACTTTCAAGTTCGTGAAGAAGGACATAATAAAAAATATATAACATTCAACATTAACAGCGGACAGATGTTCCTAGCCAATATTCCTTGTAGACATTCATAAATTAGTAAGAATTATTAGTTTTAGTTGGACATCTAAACTCTTTAAATATTACAAAAAATTAAAATCTTCAGGAAATGATAAACTTATACGTATATTACATACCCAGACCGACTGATTCATAAATAATAAAATTACACTGATAATAATTGTGTTTCTATTTAAATATAAATATAAACTACAATCATTACACAATGCAACTGCAAGACATCGACATCAACATTTAGGATTAGGAGGAATTTTCGTTAAATTGAAAATTGTAACTTTTCGTTGCACTTCTTTGAAGAAATACAAACTTTTGCTTTTTACAGATATTGAATGTTTGACCTTTTTTGGAGGTTCTGTGAGTGTTCAGCATTAGTCCAGTTATCCGTCCTCCGTATCATAATTCGGATTCGGAATATTGATTCTTTTTACTCTTTGAAAATCCAGGAAGCCCGAACTGGCGGTACGATCACATCTCTTCTCAAGGCTAAGTTCAAAGAAATCTTCATCATTGCTATTTAAAACAGCATAGATGAGCGACAATCCTCCTCCGTCCATCTCAAGCACAGCATTTGCTGACGCGCTAGCAAGAGCCAGACAGGTAATTTTCATTTAAAATTATCTATCAAAAATTATTTCTCTGTATTAAATCCAAGTCACATTACATTTGGAAGTGCCATAATGCTAACCTTCGGTTCGATATTAATTGTGCACAATTCGTATACAACATTCTCGTATTTAGTTTTATAACACACAAAATGCTTTATTTTACAGCTTGCGGCCAAATTAGGTTCAGCTTCTGGCGGAGCGTCGGCAGCAACATCACCTCCCGGAGGTGGTTCAGGTGTTAAGAGAAGCGCTGATGATTTTCAGTCTGGCAGTCCGGGTAAAACTCATTTCTATTTAATTACAATTTAGAAATTAAGTTTTAGTGTATGTGTAGAAACCTGATAATTACAATATTGCTATTTATGGGAAATGAACCTTCATTTTGTCAATGGCATACAAAAAGTTGCAATTGATGTTACCGTCGTTTCCCAAAGTAAGTGAGAGGATTCGCTAACACCACTTAATTATCATAAGTGAGAGTTTGATAGTAGCCCTGTCTACAGCTAAACCGAATTTAATTTTATATAATTTTCATCACATTGTGGATTGAATAATTATTGTGTTTTCTTCTTTGACTTTTCAAAATATGTAGAACCTGACGCAAAAAGAATGGCTTCATTAAGTGACCCCTTCGGTGCTCAATTAGCAGCAATGAGAAGTAGCTCTACTGGATCGACTGGAACCTCCAACTTTGCTTTCCCTATGGGCATGGGGATTAGCGGCAGTGGCAAAGCCTGCACAGAAGAAGTTCACATACCTGACGGGCTAGTCGGCTTAAGTAAGAGCAAGTGCTAATTACTTCTAATTCATTCATCTCTTTTGGCTTCGCATGATTTTAATTTTCTTTGTCACCCTTTTTAATCAAATATGATTTATTTTCTCGGTAAACTGTAACTTTTTTCACATTATTTTCCTTTTTAATAACCTGAGGTGAAAGGTATAATGAATTGTAATGGTAAAAATTAATTCAATTTTCAGCTTGGTATGCTTACCAACTTCCCCCTTCTGTATCCTATTTTATTTGGTAAACTAACTGCTAGCTAGTAGTTTCACATTATTTCTTTAGTTTTTCTGCAATCCTAGTTTGCACTTTATCTAATCATTATTCTATATTAACATTACTTAAGCCACCACAATGATTCAAATATATATCACACAATTATAGGGATGGCGAGCATATGTATTTGTAATATTTGAGTATTAAATTCATTCTATCTACAACTTTTAGTAATTGGACGAGGCGGAGAGCAAGTATCCCGAATTCAGGCAGAGACTGGTTGTAAAGTGCAAGTAGCTCCCGATAATGGGACAGGCAAAGATCGGTCCTGTTATTTGCAAGGGACAAAAGAATCAATTGAGTACGTTAGCTTAAACTTATATATTTATTTACTATAGGTATTACTGTAATTTTAATTGTTCAATTTTTGTAATTTAGACGAGCAAAAGACTTAATTATGGAAATTGTCAGTTCAAAAAGTCACGAACTGGGTCGAGCTGGAGGTGCTCCAGCCGCAGGAGGTGGAGGCATGGGCGGTCCTCCTGGTGTAGTAGCCAAGGGAGGAGGCACCACATCTGTATGTTAAATTGACATGTACTTTCTCGCTCAATTTGATTTTAATAGGTCACTAGACTAGCTAATTAATTTTTGTTGTAGATTGAGATGACTATTCCCGGAGCGAAAGTAGGACTGATTATCGGAAAAGGAGGAGAAACTATTCGATCACTTCAAGATAAATCAGGGACCAAAATGTACATTTTACAAGATAACATGTTCGAAGAATGTGACAAACCTCTTAGGATTGTCGGAGAACCAGATTTAGTAGAACATGCCAGACAACTGGTATTTGATCTGATCACCGAAACACCTCCAAAGCCAGATTTCTTTAAACCAAAGAGTGAATACGGCGGTCCTGGTGGACCGGGACTTGGCGGCGGCGGCGGAGGTGGTGGTGGTGGGGGTGGGGGTGGTGGAGGAGGCGGCGGCGGTGGCGGATTTGGTGGACCGGGAATGGAGACAATGAGATTCCCTGTGCCCAAAATATCCGTAGGACTGATTATTGGAAAAGGAGGAGAGATGATCAAAAGGATTCAAATGGAAACCGGAGCCAAAGTACAGTTTGATCCAATTAATTCCAATTTGGGAGATATGGACGAACAATTAGCCATTATTACTGGTAAATCTGATCAAATTCGTCAAGCTCAATTAAGAATCGAAGATTTAGTTGAGACAGCGTTACATGGAGGCAAACCTGCGGATGGAGCACCGGGAGGAGGTGGCGGTGGTGGTGGTGCCGGACGAGGCGGCCCTATGGGAAGACATAATGACAGACATGATAATAACTGGGGAGAACGAGGACCTGGTGGCGGTGGTGGTGGTGGTGGCCATCATGGAAATAAAGTTCCCAGAGATTTCGAAGAAGAAAGAATGTCAGTTCCTGTAGGAAGAGTGGGAATGGTCATCGGCAAGGGCGGAGAAACCATTCGTTCCATAAATCAACAGTCAGGAGCTCATTGTGAAATTGATAGAAATGGCCCTTCAGATGGACCTGAAAGAGTATTCCTCATGAGGGGAAATCGACAACAAATTGAACATGCTAAAGAACTTATAATGGAGAAAGTTAATACGCTTCCACCTAAGGTAAATGAATAATAACATTCGTCGTAGTGTTTACTTAAATACATTACCGAGTTTATAGAGCATCGTGCAAAATGGATGAGCTTATAGTTATTAGTTATGTTGAATTGCAATATTCAAGTTGTTGTAACTACTCTGAAAGAATCTGTCCACCGTCTTATTGTTAGCAATAATTTTTTTGGAAGCCATACTCTTGTCAGTTGACAATAATTGTCATTGAAGTTATTATTGCTTCCCAAATCAAAGGATAGGATTCGCTAACACCATTTCTTTCATAAGTGCGAGTTTGATAGTAGCCCTATCCACAATTATTTCTTATTGTTTGTTTTTAAATAAGTATGAGTTAGGTAGTTAGTGTCTTACTAATGAATTTTTATTTAGGTGCTTATTCTAAACTAATAATTCAATGCAATAAATAATGTATTTTCTATTTAATATCAGCAAGGACAAAGAGACCGAGGTCCAGGAGGACATCATCATGGTGATCCATATGGCGGTGGAGGTGGTGGATGGGGTGGTGGTGGAGGCGGTGGCCACTACGGAGGACAAGGTCAGCAACAGCAATGGGGACAACAAGGACAAAACGATCCTTCTAAAATGGGAGATGCAAATGCTCAGTGGGCAGCTTACTACGCTCAATATTACGGGCAGTCTCAACAAGCTCCCCAGGGCCAACAACAAGGTACAAGATGCAAGTCAATTTTTAACTTTCAAATAATAATTTAAAACACCAGGATTAAAAAATTGCCTTATTTAAATTGTAATAAATTCATTGATTAATGTATTATTATTTTCAGCGGGTGGTGGTGGTCAAGGTCAAGCAGACTATACTCAACAGTGGGTAGAATACTTGCGTGCCCAAGGACAGCACCAACAAGCTGACATGTTAGAACAACAAATGAAGGCTGGTAAGGGAGGAGGTGATTCGAATCCAGCTCCTCCAGGATCTTCCGCACCTGCTCCTCCGGGAACAAATCCTCCTGCTCCTGGCACTGGAGCAAGTAATGGCAGTGCTGCCCCTGGAGGTGGTGGTGCCACTCAAAATGGACAGTCAGTTGATTATAGTCAACAATGGGCTGATCACTACCGATCCCTGGGAAAAATTCAAGAGGCTGAAGCAATTGAAGCTTATATCAAATCTCAAAAGGTATTTGTAATTTTTAAAGTGTATCAAGAACCAATTTGATGCATTTTCAATAACTTTCTACAATGAATTTGTGGTACTATAGAGTGGAGGTGGAGGCGGCGGTCAACCACCTGCGCCCGGAGGACAGCCCGGTGGTGGAGGTCCCCCAGGTGGTCAACAAGGGTATCCTGGCTACCCAGGTTATTATAATTACGGATACAACTATCCCGGAGCTGGCGGTTACGGCTATCCCGGAGCTGGCGGTCCTGGTGGAGGAATGCCCCAAGGAGGTCCCAACCCCAATAACAACAGTGGAAACGCTCCCCCTGCACCGCCCGGTGAGGGAGACAAGTAAAGGGTGAATGTAGATGGGATTGGAAATAATGTGAGGTCCTTTCCCAGTCATTCATCTCACTCTAGAACTCACAAGAAACAAACAAGACATCACTTCGATACTCGGGTAAGTTTTTAAATCTCAATCAGACGAAGGCAGAGGGTTTTAGAGCCACAATGCCGAAAAAGTTGATAAAATGATTATGAAGTTGAAAAAGATTAGAGTTTGTTCATTTAAGTTCAGTAAGAATATTAATAGGATGCCATATTTTAATACTCTGACGTGTTTAGGTATTTTAGACATAGGAAAATGATGTGGTGCTTTTAATGTACTGTCTAAGACTATAAAGACTTTTAAACATATGCATTTCTAATATATGCCTAGCCAACAGTAGCCAAAGCTAAACTGTGATATCTATTATATATCTATTTTATACATATCTACTTTATTTAGATGGAATTTTTAAAGATGTGATATATATGTATATATTTCCATGATTGATCCCAAAAAGAATTATTGATGAAATATGTAATGATTTTGACTCTACTTGAATATGTGAATGTTCAACATCAAATTGCCGTGTCTTGTCAATGTCGATGTATATATGCGTGCGTATTAGGGGAATATATTTTTAGGGCGCCCTGGACGCGTTTGTCTATCCGCCTGGATGGAAATTGAATTCGGGAACTATTTCTAAGCTCTGTAAGAAAGCGGGGTGGATTTAACAGGAACAGTTGTGTGCCCTACAGTTTACCTTGAAATTCCTTCCACGTACTTCCTCTAATGATTTAATTTCCTTGATTATTATGATTATGTCATTGGATATCCTCCACATAGATACATACCTGTTGTTTTGTATTATAACACGCTTCTTAAATCTATCTCGTCGTGCGACAATTATTATTACGAATATTTACTCACAAGTTAGTATGATCCTTAATATCACAGAAATTTCCTATAGTACAAGTACTTACTATTATGATGATAAAATATTATTTAATTAATAATATTATGACTCGCTGCAATCATTGATATTAACACAATAATGACTAGTATTTTGTGTAGGAATATTATTATTATTATGGAATGATATATTTTTGCAATTTGTTGTGTGTTGACCATTTTATTGTAATCAATGAATTATTGGATGGATGGATATTTGTGTGCTGGGCTTTTATATGAGCAGGTTTGGTCATTGGACCACACAAAGTTCCGATCGCTCTCTCGCTCTCCTCTCTGACACAGAGAGAGTCACAAACAAACACGAATCGAAAGCGAAAAGCATGTGAATTCGCGAAATCCACCAGACTTGACATGACATGACAGACAATTGAAGGCACAGGCGGCTCAGGTCGCATCTCTCACAATCCAAACGAATCGCAATCCAAAACTCAACCAGCCAGGTTTCTATTAGTAATTCTCATTCATGATTTATTATGTGATGATTATCTGATGATTGATTTGATTGATATTCTGATAAATATGCTGATGAATGATTATATTTTATATATAACATGATTATTACTTATGGTGATTTGATATACAATGACAAATAGCTACATACTCGTATGCCATGCCATGTTAGTGATTTGTTGATTGATTGAGTGATATTGATTCGTGCTATGTTGATTTACCATTTATATATAAATGTGACGGCATTATTGTACATGATGATGATGTATAAAAATATTTTAATTTTTCATACATACCGTAACCTAAATTCTAAATTGTAATTATGGATGTAGGAAAGGAATATATTTGCTATATAGGTTCACTGTTATGTCCCCCAGTCTTCGTTTGCGCTCTTCCATCCTCACGGTCCGCTCATTCATTCATGTCAGTTAAATAGATTTTTATGGTGAGGTGATTATTGATATTGATTATTGGTGTGATAATTAATGTTTATGATTATTGAGGCTATTATGATTGATTATATACAATTATACATGAATATATATGCGAAATGGTCCATGTAAATAATGTTATTAAGGGAATTATGTGTTGTGATGAATTATTATTATAATATTATGTGAGGTCAGTCTACGTTATGTTGTTGTTCTATAACACTACTGCACGTACACGGTCTACTCCTCTACTCTTGTCTTGGGACGACCGACTTAAGGAAATATTTTTGTGTTTTGCTATCTTACAGGTCACCTTAAGGAATGCACTGAAATCGTAATGAATACATTGACATGATGATGGTCTTGGATGTTTATTCACTGAAAGACAAGCAAAATTTCAAACAAACAAATACTGAATTCAAATATTCACTCTAATTGAAAAAATTCTGGTCTGGTTTTTGATGATTGAGTGAATGTGGTGATGAAATTCAAAAGTCTTACCATATTCAGTCACAGATCAGCTGAGTTATTAAGATTTTAAGTGTTTCAATGTAAAAAATTTCGATTTATAACAACTATAATTAAGTTTTTCTTTGTAGATTCATTATTTTACAGTAGGTGTATAATTTTCAGAGAAAATAACTTATACATTAATACCTTAGAAATACAGATAAAGAGTAAAGTGCAGAGATTGATAGAATAAGTGTTAATATAATTACGGTATTATGTGTTAGTGTAAAAGTAATCTTCAACTACTTAGGTTCAAGATTACTGCTATATATAAATAAATATATACTTAGGTAATACAGATTAGGGTGAGAACTAAAACATAACCTCTACTCTACTCGACCTTTCAGTTTGGACTGACTGTGTTGAAAAACGTCTTCAGAATGTAGCTAAAAATACGAATAAGTTTGTTTGCATCTTCACATAGTAAAGCTGTAAAGCTTAATAAAATTTTCAAATGTAAGTAATCCTCCGTGCATGATACAAGAGTTAAAAGTTTAGAAACAAATCTTAAATTTATGCTTCAGAACGTGCTATTTATTTCTTTTTAATGCGTTAACCTTTTTTCATTTCTTATTGGGATGAAAGAATTAGCTCAATCAATATGTTCAATAATTTTGCTTTATGTAAATCATTTCTAGACTAATACTTACACTATAATATACTGCAGTTCGTTGATTTTTAATACAGCTCTATTTCAATTTAACTAGTACTATTAGTAAAGATGCATCATGTATTATACAACGTGTGTAATATACTATTGCATGAACTGATATTATAATTTTTTATGCTTGTCTGTGTGGGAAAATGAATAATATTCTAGAGGTGCGCTGGTAGTAGCTGTAAAAATCATCGCAAAAAAGATAAGTAAGACCACAGTAAAAAAGCTATTGAATTTACCATGCCTTACATACACGGTACGTGTCACATGAAACAATAATACCAATAACTTAACTCTACGGCTTAAAAATAACAACAGTTTAAGACTTGACTTGAAATAAGTAGCTTTTGTAGCCGAAAGTAGTATAACAGGTTTACGAGACTTAAAATTATGCTACAAAATTATAATTTATTGTTGGTTGATTAAAGTGCAACTACAAAATGTATGTTTGGCCTTTGTACACGTAGTGTGAAATGTAATTTGCAGTATTTTTCTTTAATAATAGTTTAGTAGATAGTTGCGTTGCCTGTTGTATCCCTCCAGCCAGACTCCTGATTCCATCCTTGTATTCAAAAATGTCTAGTTTTGTATATTTTTGTGCTGATTTTTGATGTAAAGCTTTAGAACTCAATTTTCCTCGGAAAACAATCTTTCCTTATTGTGACATTCCCAATTCCCGAACTAGATTTCCTCATTCTGTCAATCTACCTTTTCCCCATAATCATATTATACAAAAAATAAATATGCCTCGTCACATAGTGAAGTTAAAGCTAGATACTAGTTGATGTCAAATGGTTAATTTAAAGTGCACATCAATTAGAGTAGAAGGTTTGGTTGTTGCAATGAAAGCTTGAGTAGATTTAAAGATTTAAAATAGTGATTAATTAATATTCTATTATTATTATCATTCTTCATGCTAATTGTAGAAAGTTATTTGTTCACTTGAATTTGAATGATTGATGAATAATGATTTTTTACTGAATTATGAAAAGGATTTTGCTTGTTTGTGTTATGTTTTGTTGTCTGATGTCTGTTGAAAGGTAGTTTTGTCTTCAAATGGGAAAATCTCTGATTTTAAAAGTGTGATTGGACATAAATGACCGGAGAGATCTGGAGATGCCCCGAGATTCATGTACACATTTGTCAAAGTCAGCGTCACAACTACAACAACAACAACTACCACGGCTCGTAAGTAAGTTGATTCTGTTTGTTTAGTTTTTGTATCTCAAAAGAGTAAATTTTGAAATGTGTATCATAATCATAATTAATTGATGTGTGTGAAAATGTGTATACTTTTAGATGTGTAGTGCCTATGTATTGTTTATTGTAATGATATGTGGATGTGTCATGTGTGTTAACATAATTTTCAGGTTAATAAATAAACATTATTATCTAATGATACAAAATATCAGTAAAATAAGCTCTGTATATATTATATAGGTAAAAGATAATTAAAGGCATCTTAAATCATAAATAAAGTAATTAAAACTAATTCTCACTAAGTAGAAGTCTACATAGCTCTAAAAATTATTGGTTTTTAGTAAAAACCAATAATAAGTTAAGTAAGTTAAGTGTACATATTATAAAAATATGGATTCATGATTCATAACTTTCATTTTCGATTTCTAGGGAATTATTATTAATATTTAGCGAGTAAATTAATATTATATAAATAAATTAGAGTAAGTGTGTAATCACCAAGATTAGTGAAATATTGTATAATGTGTAATATGAATAATGTAATATATTTCGTGTAATTGTAATGTTGGTTCGATTGAATTGAGCTAAAAGCAAATCAGAAATAGGCCATGTAAAATATAAATGTCTTTTCAGCTTCTTCTACTAGAATTACACGACAGAACGGATTTTCAAAACCAGTACAACGCTTTTCTTTGATGATTGAAAATATCCATCATCCACTTGTATTTCGTTGTTTAGTTTCTTTAGTGTATGTAGTGTGTCATTAAAATACAAATAAATACTTACTTTAAAACTATCTTTTAACTTCAACCACATTTTCAATTATTTTCTGTATAAAACTTAGTAAGAAAACTGCATGTCGAAGAGCACTAAAAACTTGCACTAAAATGCATATGTTTTAAAACCTTAATAAGAAACTTAGAAATTCAAAAAATTCAAACAATCGCAAAAATGATCTTTTATCTTAATAGAATTATTTGATGGGAAAATGATTTTCTATACCGGGTAGAAAGTAGACTTTCCTGCCTGGAGAAAAGTTGTACTTTCATCGGAGAAAATGTAGAAATTTCTTTGCTGGACAACTTTCTCCAATTAGTAAAAGCATTCTTTCCCCCATAGGTAAAAATAAGCTTTTTCCATAGAGAAAATTTATAAGGTGCAGCAATGAGTAATACGAGTCTTTTACATTACCTCATAAATAAATGAGGAATGGATTTCATGAATTAATGCATAAAATCTTTGAATGCATTGTGATAACATTGTAATTTAAAAAACAATTCTAAACAATTTTATTTATTACATTTTACAATGCCAATGAATGATTAATAATTTAGGACTACCCAATTACATTAAGTGCATTACTGCAATCATTAGATGTAAGTACAGAACATGGGAAAATATTTGACATAAGGAAAATTTTATGAGAAAATATTATAGGAATAATATATAGATATAAATTACAATTCTGATTCAAAAAAAACTCCGAAATGTTTATTACACGATTATTACTCACAATCATATTCTAAATTGAATATTATAACTAAACCTTAACATTTCGCTCTATCTTATTCCATATTATATATACTGATTATCATTATAATTGTATCTAAGTTCATTCTTCACGAAGTGTTTGTTTTCATCCATGTATATTCACACATAATTTACATACACAACTCATTCACAATTATTCTACCTTATAATATCACACTGGCTACTAATGGTATGTTACATATATTTATATAATAAATATTACCTGATTATTTTTCAATTGTCTGCTGCTAATTGTTAATTTATGTGTAGTATATTTACCTACTACTAATGCAATACGTTATACGTTTGTCATTGATCGCATTGAGATCACCATTGATCTCAATGCACGTTTTTGAAATATTTTAAAGGTTCAATTCTTACAAATTCATGCAATAGCAATAATAATTAATTGAAAATCATGCTTTTACTTACAAATCCTTACTCAAGTTAATGTGAATCTAGATTATTTTCAATTCATAGTACAGAAATTAGATGAGATTTATATTTTATATCTTCGTATTTAACTAACCTAACTATTAATTCCTAAGTACAAATAGTAGGTTTATAATCAAGAAATATATAATGTAGTGTAACAATATGCCTAATGTAAATCTTACATCTATATGTGTACCTTAGTCTTTTGCATCAGTCTTCTACATATTAATAATACTAACTAAAAGTAAGCAACAAATGTCGACTGCAGGAACACAATCAGATACTTTGTGCTAAATTACACTGTGCTGTACACCAACTATTCTTATGTTAGTTATAATTAGCAATAACTTATTCCTTTCACGGGATTGTTTATATCATATCCTTAATGATAAATAGCAGAAAATAAAGTTTTAATTGTAATTGAGTTAAAGGTTGTATTTTCATCATTAAAGTTAATTATCTGAATAAGTGGGTTCCTGCTAATGACTACAACTCAACTTTCTATATACTTTTCATACCATGCGTGAAAGAATTTACGATATAACTTTTCTTTACGTAAAATCTTTGGCCTGTGTGATTTTTGGTATTTACAAGTCAATTCACATGATAGTAACTCTAATACGTATATATATTCGATTTACATATACTATACAATTCTTTACTATTTCAATTCAAACTCTGACTATTTTGATTTGGTGTTTGTATATCTATTTCTCTCCCTTTAGTTGTAAACTAACTTTAACTTTTTATAAATATTTTCAGGATTACTTGGGTTTTTTTACAGACTGACTAACTTAGTACGTATGTATATTATATTGATATCGTAGTAACTTACAAGTTACAGCAATTCGCCCACCATTTCTATTAACTAGTTGTCGAGAAATTCTTCCACACTCTCATCAATGATTAATTCCAAATTGGGCAAACGAGCTTTTATGTACTGAACATCTTCATCAGTCACAGCATCCGTGCTATTCAAATGAGACGTTTTTATTTCCAACTTCACCAGACATTTACAATTGTCAGCTAATGGTTTCAAACAAATCGATTCTTTGTCAATTTCTAGTGTACTGTTACTTCCGCTTCCATTTCCATGCCGTCTACGATTAGATGGAGATGATGTCGTTTGGCAAGCCTCAACTTTCGATGGGCACACGCACCACGGAGCCTTTCTTGGACTTTGTGTATGCTGTAAACGAAATTATTACAATAGATTATTTTAAATATCCGAAAATGAGTGCAATTAGGACAAACATACTAAGGACAAACTTACACAGAATGATAAACTATTCAGCTCAGTAATGTCCGCAATTCCAAACCGGATTGAAACGTTCGTTAAAGTACCCTTTGTAAAAAATCGCTGTAATTCTATTTAACAAGAGAATAAACATTGAAAACGTTAGTAAAATAATTTCATTTTTTAACAAAAGAGAACCCTTAAAATATTAAGGCGTTTTTCTTACTTTTCAACATTCCAATGTATGGACGATTTCTAAGAGCCCCTGGTTTGATATCTGAATAGTTTTTATCTTGCTGTATTTTAGCACAAGTCCTCATATGGAGTCCGGTGATTCCTTCGTCAGTTAATTCAGGGTACGCATTAAACGCGCTGTGGCTGTAAATATTGCTGTTGACAATAGACAGCTCTTCCAGTTCGGGATATTTCTCGTACACCAGATGAAGCGAATCCTTTTGAAATAAAAAATCATACAATTATGTTTTAACTTGACACGTATCATTTAGCAAAACATGCTAAATTATAACTTACATCAGTTGCTGGAAAGTGTAGAGTTTTTAATCCCGGAAACATGAGAATAATCTGATCCATTTGTGCAGTAGAGAGCCCCTTAACCGGAGTGTGAGTGAGTTTCTCATGGCCAATTTTCAGAGTTGTGACATGACTCAGACGACTTTCTACAGATACAAACCTTCCATTGAAGTGCATATCTGTAAAACTGGTTACGGACAAATATTTCAAAGCTGGAAAGAATGCTACATCAACATTAAATTCTGCGTGGTACATTTCCATTACACTGAGATGTGTCAACTTGACCAAACGAAGTGGAGGAGGTCGCGGTTCCACAGCTGAGTTTGAATCAAACTTGTGTCTCTGAATTCGAATTCTTCTTAGGGTTTTGGCACAACCCGTGATGAGATTCTCGATATCACTATTTGTCGGACAATTAGCACTGGCTTTGAATTTCAGGTCGACGTATGTGATATTTGGGAAAACATTGCAAAACGTTGAGATTTCAGAAAATTGCACTGGTATTACATGTCGAGGAAGATCTGCTCCAGGTGGAGTCTCCATTCTTGGGAAAACCATTTTAAATGTTTTGACTCGGTTAAAAACCAAAGGTAATACGAGATTCTCCGTGTCATCGGATTCAATTATGTCCGGATCGGGCGGTGTAACAAATAATTCGTGAAAGCAATTGATGTTGTTTGTCTGGAATGTTGTTATATTAGGAGAATATTTCAAAATGTTCCAATAGAGTGGAGTTGTATTGAAGCTGCGGTTGCTGTGAGGTGGCCATGCGGCCATGTGGGGAGGTGTTTCCGCTTCATTATCTTCTCCTGGTGTTCTCCAGAATGTAATTGACTGCAACTGACGAAGCACTCCACTACTTGTCAAATCAAAAAGATTTCCTTGTTTTGAAATAGAATCCGGAAAGCCAAATAACTGCAGAGATTTTAGATTTGGCAGTTGTTCTGTGAGAAGCCTTTTGAATACTGTCGGACTGTTGTTGTGTTTTCCACCGTCGATACGAAATTTTAAGTGAGTAATCAGATCTCCGAAATTGTCGAAAAATTCTTGCATATCTCTATGCTCCATTTCATTCACAATTATTGAATACTTCGCGTATGGATAATCACTGCTTTTCTCCATGATTTGCATGAATTTCCGTGGTTGTCTGCTGTGCAGTTGTTGTTGTTGATGCGAAAAGTATAAAGGGATTGTCACACTTTTACGCATTTTGTCACAAGCCTCGTAATTCCATGTTTTGGATACAAGACGACATTTTGCCAACTCCTTCACATCGTTGATGTAGTATTGAAATAGAATTTGCAAAATCTGCGACAACAATAATTTCAAAGTTTATAAGCAAAATTGCATATCATGCTTATTTTATTGGGATTTTTTTTACTGTCAACTGTACCGTTGCATTTTCTGCCAGAACAGGTTCTTCAGTACTTTCCGAATTTGGACTACAGCAAGATGATTGGCGCTGAGGCAAATTCTCCATGATTTGTATTTGCTGACAGAAATGAGATCCCGTCTTTCGCTCTGTAAAAATATTAAATTAATAATAATTTATTTCGAAGAAGGTTACCTCAAATTATATAAAAATGTAACTAATTTGAATTTGCTAACGAAACCATTTTAATTAAGCTGATAAATTACGTAAGCTACTTAGGAATTTATTTTCTATAAGTTTAAGTGCCATTGTTCGGCACAAAAGGCAAAAGGGGTCAAATAATCAATCAAGAGAAAAGTTATAATTAAAGTGTCCAGATGTCACATTTATTCTCTAACATTCAATTAAACTACGAAATTAATTAAGTGTTACGAGCATAAAATGAAAGAGAAAATAAAAGAAATGAAATAAAAAATACTTTTTCCTTTTCTAGAACCCTTAACCATTATTAATTAAAATGTGTGTAATTTTTAAAGGTCCTTTTCAATATTCTATGCCATTAGTGTAACGTGTCACTTTACTGAACTGAACTTACACTGTGAATCGTGTGAAAGTATGAAGCAATAAATGTACGGAGGGAAAGCTCCGGCGTAAAATAGTCAATAGCAGCCTAAGATTGGTTCCCGTACATCACAGCTCGGTGCACATCACAGCTCGCAGATTTTACAGCTCGAGTACACCACAGCTCGCG
>JAQFYB010002768.1:0-22557 GCA_034694085.1 Pogonognathellus longicornis | reverse complement strand
GACTGAACTAAATTTACTCGTAGTACTCGTAGTATGATATCTACATGCTCATTATTGGCATTTAAAGCTACACAGACGACGCAGAAGCTTAAAAGTTAGTAAAAATGTGTATTTATTACCAATGCAGTATTACATAGGTAGCTTACTTATGTAATAGTTACATGAAGATCTTAGTCATTAAAATCATGCACAGCTTCAGTGCGCTTCGGCCATGGAATTCCATTCATTAAATGTTAATACTACCACGTTTTTCCAGCTTGCTTTCTTTCTCTTGTTTTGATCGCATTTCCATACAAGGAAATGTATCAAGTCTGTACTATGTACTACGTAGTAGAATGTAGAAATGAATGGAAAGAGTTCGAATAGAAAATTCTAGTAATCGAGTTGTGCTAAAGAAGCGCAGAATGCCTTTATGAATTATTGAAATTTGAATGATTCTACACAGACATAAATTCACTTAGGCAAATATTTTTTTGCATATTTGTATACAACTGTGATAATATCGATAAAATGTATAGCATATATATACACCCACATCTGACAAAAACATGCAATCCTGCATAATATATACACAGCTCATTTCGACATGACATTTCTTCTGACGAGTACATATGGCGGTTGGTAGGCAATGATAATAGACTTCTATTCATTAAAACTTTTCTAAAGCATAGTACATTTGCTTGATTCACTCTTTCTTACTATGTGTAGGTATTTATTGAGGCAAAATACTTTCCTTCTATCTGTACTGTACCTAATACACGTGTATGCTTAATATGCGCCTAATATGTACCTTAGTATGTAATTGTGTCACAAAAAATGATTTTGCCTTTCCGTCAAATAAAATGGTGACATGAATGACAGGAAAAATATGGATATGCCAATAATGTGAATTGGAAGTGCTATTAATGTAAGTATAAGTTGTCGTAATACAATATTATGATGTTATACATCGTATGTATGTATACGTACGTGTAAATAGTGAGTAGGAAGAGGAAGTTCATTTTTTATGATATCTGAATGTACGAACTGACCAATAATCCTTTATGTTGTTGGTTGAAACGATATTTCGTCCTTGTTTGTGACAGCTTATTGGCTTATGAGAAATAGCTGTGGGAGAATTGATAGTAGAATACTAAAAGGTCTATTCATCGCCGGCCCTGACAGGATGAGCAATCTGTACAATTAGGTATTGATATGTGTGTAATCTGTATAGTGCTCTGAAAACATGAAAAGGCAGGCTCATTGTTGTTTTCAGCTGTTTCCCATGTCCTTCTTCTTCTTGTTATATAGCCCGTTTAATTTCCGAGTCTTAAAAGTTTTTCTCATTACTTAAAGTCGTTTTTTGTACTCCACACGGATTCGGTTTTATTTCCCTGAGTTTTCTCCAGAGAAATGACACGAATATAAAATTTGAGTCCAGTCGTTTGTAGTATGTAGTACTAATACACGAGTATTATACACTACTCATGAAAAACTAAGAAGCTGTGCTTCGTCTCTCTTTGTTAAAACTCTACTCTCCAGTCTCACAGCTGACTTGAGAAAATTCAGAGTTGTTTAAGGAGAGACGCTCACATAAAACAATCAACGTGAGTAAAAACCCGTTAAAGATAAGAGAGAACGGAGTTTATTCATGTTTTAGTGAGTTATGAACACTGTGTGTCTATTTGTAAAAGGATGGGAGTGAAAAAAACGGAAACACATAGGCGGACGTTGTAAATAGTTATCATTAGCTTTATGCTTCCTCCCACAGGGCTTCACTTCCAATTTTTCTCCTTGTCTCTAATGGAATGGCACAGAAAACTATGCAGTTGTTGTTGATGTGTGTTTTATGTATACCTGGGAGAAATCATATTATTTGCTTTCACAACTAAGCCTCTCTCTCTAACACACACACACTCTGTTCATTTTGTGGCTTTTATGTATTCCAATGCTTTCTATGACCCTTGGTCTCTGGACTTTTGATTTCGTATGGAGTTTAGTGAGTGAAGCATATAGAAGTATTCCACTACCAGTAAGACTGTTGCATGTAATGTGATTTTTTCAGAATTTCACATGTTACTTATATATACTTCCACTTCCTAATCTACCCGCATTACATTACATACTACTAATAGGTACTGTAAAAAATACTTACTATAACAGCAAGTCTATTATGGGGGTACCTTTAGTATCATGT
This sequence comes from Pogonognathellus longicornis, assembly GCA_034694085.1. Taxonomy (NCBI): domain Eukaryota; kingdom Metazoa; phylum Arthropoda; class Collembola; order Entomobryomorpha; family Tomoceridae; genus Pogonognathellus; species Pogonognathellus longicornis. The sequence goes on along the minus strand of JAQFYB010002768.1, from coordinate 20,381 downwards.
ATGTTGGATCGTTACAGTCCAGCTGTGGAATAAAGATAATAATATTACTACGTGTATTACTAGAATATTAGTATGTCCTATATATATTCAGACTTTCGTTTAACTCGGTTTAAAAATGAGATTCAGAGTTGGATACATACCTACATATATATGTAGTTCTTGTGTATGTATAATAAATGTGGGTCACATCAAAACAGTCCAAACGAGGGGTCGTTCATTTCGTTCAGGACCTTTATGGTCGTAATAAAACTGAGATATTCGAATTTTTACTTACAGTAGTATTTGAGCAAAAAACGCAATATTTATAGGTAGTACGGTTTTATAAAATTCGTTCTTACTTGTAGGAAAGTGCCTTACTAAATATAATATACCCTGGAATATTACTTACATACATATGCCGATTTGCTCTGTATACAAAGATCACACTGGAGTTAACACAGCTGCAATTTCTCTTGGTGAATTAAGTCGATTAAAGCACATCTGTGTGAGTACACATGTATGCACATACAAAAACCTTCAAATAATCATAAGCATAAATGTCACGCAAAGTCGTCTCATACTTGATAGCAATAATAATAAGAAGCATGTCTTTCCCCTTTTGCTATGTATGTATGTATCTGTATATAATACTATTGCTGCACAAAAACCCATTTACACATTGCATACTACATACTGTATGTATAATGCGTTCCATTCTCGACTCAAGTTGTTTTGCTCAACGGAAAAGAGTTTCTGTCGCTCTGCGTCTTAAGTCTTTAACCTTAAAATGAGAAGAGCAAAGATAGGAATTCAACGTTTTGCCGAAGAAGCACTTGTGAAAGCGGGGAAAGCTGTACTAAGTATTCATAAGCATGCTACTGCATGCGCGTGTACTTTGTATTATAAACTTCTTCCCATTACGCATGCAATCTCTCATCTTGTGAAGTGAACACGATTTAATTCCATTCATCTCCCAAATAACCCATGCAGCGACTGAACGGGATGAAATGGCCATGTCATTACTAGTTTTTCATACATACATACACACATACACAGATACAATACAAATACGTAGTTTTCTCTTAGTACCTACCAACCTACCTCCGTTAAGTACAAATATGTGTAAGGAAAGAAGGTATAGGTATAGGTTAGGTACTCCTGGTAGTTTCTGAATGGTAATTTTTTGTAGTCAATAGGTGCATAATGTGTATCCGTGTATTTGTGTCGTAGCGACTACAGACTGCTGTGTGCGATGGTGTAATGTGATGGAAAATAGTGGGAATATCTTTATGATACTATGGTGTGTTATACTCGGATATATAGTAGCAGAGAGGTTTGGATGTATTTCTTGAAATTGCTGTGGCCCAGGGAATCCCGATTGCGGATGCTTAGACTGTGAACAAGGAATCGAGTTGCTTTTAGTGTTTCGAGCAGCTCAAAATATTATATATACTACAATACTCTATACAGAATATATTTAGGACTACGTAAGAAGTTTACGTTTAAGAAATACTATACATACTACTAATACTAAAATGCTACTACATCCATCCCTGGAAAGAACGGGTGAAAACATGCCTATACACAACACAGAACAGTATAAAGGGTATTGTGTCGGGACCAGAGTGTATCTAACCATGTAAAAGTCGTATACTGGTAGTATGTAGTAGGCGAGGAGGTTATGTTGGTTATGAAGTAAGGGAGGATACCATAGAGTAGTCGTTGCATTTTGCTTTCTTCCGTATCTAGTCGGATGGGCATGGACTAAAAACTCTGGACATGAAATCGGGTAGTTCTCTCTGGTTAAAGCAGTACGGAGTAGAGAATGTAGACTTGAGCATGTTTTGCGCATGTAGCCGAACTACATTCAGTACCCGGATTCGGAATCATTGGTAAAAGGGTATACCTTTGTAAGTAAGCTACTACATACAATACACACTCCATTCGTACTATGTATACATACTACGACAACTACTCCTGGAGAGGAGGATGGATAGATTGGATTCAATGCAACTCTACTCCGTCAGACTGAACTAAAGTCAAAGCCTTGTCTACTTTACTTTACTTCTATACAGACAGAACACACACACACTACGTGCAAGGTATGGCACTATTATTTAGTTTACTCTGTTCCATCGAACACGGACACAGTACAGACACTTTTCGGGTTTTCTCTCCTGGTCTTACTCATATTCTCCTCGTCTAGAACTCTATGGACAAAGAATCCAAATCCAACTCACACACATTCACATTGCACGACAGCAACCAGCCCAGAGAAGAGCTACATGACGAAACGAAAGTCCTGGTCCTGTGTTCGTATTTGTGTGTGTAGTATTAATACACAGTACTACAGATAAAATATGTGAGTGTACTGTGTATATAGCAAAGTACGTATCTGTACTAGTACTACGTAGGTTCTTCACACAGCAAACTTTGACGGGGGATTTGAACAGTAGTTTTGTGTCTGTGTCTGTTATGTTGGTTGGTTGTGACGAAGGAAAGCAGAGATACTCCTAGTAGCTAAAGCTTTTTAAGGCAGAATACAAATACTACACTATTTCATACTGTTCTTGTTGAAATACATACTGTACGTATAATACATAGTAGGAATAGTATATTACAATACAGTAGGATTTTTATCTATTGGTTCTACTGCTGTATTTGACTTGACTCTGTGTTGTTGTATTTTCTTTATACGCTACATTCGCATTCTGCCGAACGACTCGACTGGACTATGTTTAGTACTGTACTACTAAAGGCAGTCGTATATTAAATTGTGTGCTGGGTGATGCTGTTGTTGTGTTATTATATTATTAGGGAAGAAGTAATGCATGTGTGTGTGTGTCCGTAGTTGTATATTTGCTATGCTGTGGTAGAGTGGAACTAGAAATTCTGTGCTGTACTACTGTGGCGTGTCTCTTTCTCTCTGAAGTCTGTCTTGGCCACTCATGTCCTGTGACTGTGTGATGTGTGTGTGACTGACTTGACTATTTCTCCACACATTACACTTTTACATTTACACACAGACAGAAACACAAGATATCCGCACAACTACTTACAATACAATACAACCACCACACCAGACCAAACCACCGAATTTCCCTCTCTCTCTTTTACTCTCTCTCTATATCTCGGTGTCTGTCTTTCTCTTTCTTTCTCTGTGGTTTTATGTATAACAGAGTATTGTACAGTTCAACTGAAGTCTGAAGGAATAACACGATTCTATCTTGTGTAATTTGCTGGGTTTGTTGACATTTCTACTACTGCTGGAGAGAAGGAATACTAGGAGGACTGAACACATCTTTGAATTTCAGTCCAGCTCACCAGCAATTTACAATTAAATTGGCAGCACTTACATTTACATTACGTTTCCATTCTAGTAGAGTATAACAAGTTGAGTTTCTGATACAATAAAGAGGTCAGCTATCAACTGTGTGAGTGTGTACCAAGGGCAAATACAAACTAATTGTGCCGCATGTAAGATATTCCCTTGGCAGCTACGATATTTGTACAGCTGGAGTGTTCAGTTTGGGAATTTGTATTGTGAAGAGGACTTTCACTTTGTGTGTGTGTCTTTAAGTCCAGTGTCTGTATTGCAAACGTTAAATTGAGCTGGTGAAGTCGAAAGAATTAAAAATAGTGGAAAGATAAACTTACATTTAGAGACACACAGAGAGAGAATGAATTGAAGCAAACTGAAATAAATTGTGGGGGAAGAATCAGATAGGAGGGAATGTGTGTTTGTTTGTGCACACTGTAATAGACAGAGGACAGTCAAGTCTTAATTATTTCGGTGGTCAACAAGGCCAGGTGAAATTGCACTTGTGACTTGTACAATTACTGTAGTTCTACTGACTGTGATCTATTGTAAACATGCTAGCGACAATATCCATGTAGTTTGGAGTTTGCTACTGTTTTCGGTGTTTTCTGTGTGTGTGTATTTACAATTTGGAGAATGGACGGAAGGAACCAGGAACTACGACTCAGAGTACTGTAATGGTTATATATACAATGATTGTATGAGTTTAGGTTGCCAGTTGCCATCGTCGTCGTCGTTGCTGATCCTTATGCGGCTACTCCTATCGAATTTTCCAAAATAAAAAACTGGGTCTCAGCGGGGGCTCCGTTTGTTCGTAGCTTTTATTGTACCTGGAGGATTTTTGTGATCCGCTCCATTCTTTTCTCCAGTCATCTCTCGTCTCTTATACTTTCAGCTTCATCTATCACCCAGCAATTCTGATTTGTGGACTACAAAACACAATGCTCTACTTTTACTTTCAACTTTGAGCTTTTACTCCAAGACTTTCCCCGTACTAAAACGAATACGTACACTGTACCGTCTAATATATTACAACGGACGAAGAAACAAATATATATAAAGCCACATATACCAAGCCACGAAAGTAAACGAGACAAAAACACTGAAAAGATCTATATGTACATCACACATATCTGAACTAGTACTTCTAAGTGCTGATTCTGCTGATGTTTGTTGTAAATCTCTCTGTAGTAGTATACACATAGAAAAATTGTGACTGTATCTAAAATATACATTCATACATAGTATAAAGAGCTCTGGGTTGTTCTTATTGTAAAACCGGGTGTAGACTTACAGACTTGTTTTCTGTTTCTGTATATCTGTGTTCAAATTTCAACTAACCTTAAACACATCAGCTTTGTTACAATTTGCTGTTGAAAGAGATGAAAGAGTAAAGGAAAAGTTGTATATATGTTTTCTGCGTTTGTACTGCTGCATAGCAAGTATGTAGCACTATTTTAGATACTGTACTTTCACACACCCAAAGAGAGACAGAGAGATTCTCTGTGTAAGTTTAGTGTTTTGAATTTGAGTGAGTACACTTAGTATAGTAGCGTCAAGCGTGACTGATGTGAAGGTAACGGAACTTAAAGTAACATAAGATGATGGCTAAAGGCTAAGCTAAGTCTGCGTAGGACGACCCAAGTAGCACTATCGACTTCCTAAGAGTAAGTGTAAAGAAACTTGGGGCAGGAAAGTTGTTTGTACATTGTGTTACGCTATATTTGTAGTAGTATTTGTATTTGGTCTCCCTTTTTACAATGTATATATAAATACATAAGTAAAGTATTTGTTAGATAAGGTAGCTGTGTCAGGATGATGGGTTTATAGTTCTAAGATAAGATAAGATACTTTTAAACATGGAAATAAATAAGTATAGTATCTCTGTATGTGTAACATAACACGTAGTTTCAACTGTATAGTTTTACGTGTAGGTATATGTATGTATTAAATATATAAACAAAACGAGTCGGAATAACTGAGCTCTCTTTTGTCTCTGTGTAAAATGTAAAGACTCTATATATTGCTGTATATTTCTCGAGAGATGGTCTGGAAAGAATTGTGTGTGTACATAGAAACTCTTTCCCTTGGTATGCAAACAATCTCTTTCTCTTCTTTTATTTTTTTTACGTCTACCTACTGCAAGTTTACTACGCGATGATTCGTCTGATGAAGGAGAATAAGACGGACTAAAGCCTTTCTTTACTAAACTTGGATGGATATTAGGGAAGCCAACATGTAAATCTCTTCTCTATTGGCACAAAATCCTGGCTAATCCTATCAATTTCCTTGGAATTGGATCTTTCGAGAAAAAAGAGCCCCACTGTGGTGCACAAAGATGAAATTGAGTCTTCTCCCTCGTCTCCGACTATAAGTACATAGCACCGAAATAAATCAAAATTGGCTACAGTCAAAGTGAAATTATGTAATATTATTTATATGGAGACAGTAGCTTCGACCGTAGAGGTTCTATCCTCTTCAATTCCCTCGGCACGACTCGGGAGTTAATCATTTACTCATTATTGGCTGGTTAATATCTAATCTCCGGTTACAAGTGTGCGTTCAGCTTCTCAGCAACGTCTTTCTACTTTTCATCACTCAACCTCCCAGCTCACAAAACCCATCTTGGATCAACTGTCCCGACACAGGTGTGTCCCGTCGGTCGTTACCGTCCTAACGACGACGACAAGACTGTCAGATCCATAATATGAGTGTAATTTATTACTAATTATACTAAGTACTCCGGATTTCCCCCGTCTCACTCTGCTCTTAAGTTTCATCTTGAGACAGAACTTTATGGCAAATCATATTACTGAGTTTGGCAATGTGTGTCCCCCTAGCTGCTTCAACGAATGCTGCTTCAGCCGACTGGAAAATGTGATAATCAAGGTACACTTTAGCTTAGTAGTTTATGTAGTTACTATACACTAACTCATTTTTCTTTCAATCTAAAAACCTGCAAACTATTAGCACTTTTTCCATTATAAATCTACCTAGCTAATCTACTAATGTGCTGATACAAGGCATTTATTATTTACATTTACTGTATACACTTCATCCACCTATGTATATCACAGTTTACTTACACTCTGTCCTTTTTCAGCTCATAATATCTATATACCACGTTGAAAGCATTATTTTATTATGGTGGGTTTACATTGCAAGTGTTAAACTCAAAGTGTAACGAAGGAAAAACGTGCAACGCTTGGTGTAAATTGTAAATGCTTAATATCCAATCTAAAATATCCATGACACTCATGCCAGTAGTAAGTAGAAAATTGCAACGCAAATAACATATTGCACACACGTACCTACTAATAGCTGGTTTGAAAATAGTATCTCATTATACCTAGAAGTATAAATAAGACATAGCATGTAGTAATAAACGATATATCATACACATACGCTATACACTACAAAAATTACGTTATTTGTACTCCAACTTTTCTAATAATATAGCACACACTGTAGTAGCTGAAGGTGAGACTGGTTTATGTCTACTGTGAAACACATAAGGTTTGATTGTGTGTGTACATATTGTGTTCACGTACGTACGTAGCGTACGTAAGTACGTCGACACGAATGTATGTGGGTGTGTGGTGTCTGATGCAAGTTTAAAGTGTATCATATCATGACTCTACACACATAGTACACATGATGAGTGCTAGGGCACACAAGTTAGACGTTGAAAGCTCAATGCGTGAGTTCATTGTTAGCGAATTATAAATGTTGCATGTGATAGCTATACCTGCGAACCAACTTTCGGACGAAATTGATTTTTCGTCAATTCGATGAAGAAATATTGCTGACGGAAAGTTGTATTGATGTACAGAGTGTGTATTTATGTACACACTCTATGTACGTGTAGTATTTTATACATGCTATACATTGCTACTCTTTACCTACCTAGGTACTCTCTACGTTTTTAACATGCTGTTGGTGTGTGTGTAGTTTGAGTTAGGCAATGTGCATACAAAGGAACAGACACTCGTTAAGTCAATTCGATTCAGTGAAAGTATTGCGGATATATGTGGTATGTGGTATTATGTGTGTGCCTGAAAATACACAGATAGGAACTTGTGTACCGTATTAGATGTGTACACGCAAACGTATGCCAATTTTGTTTAACTGTATGAATGTGTATTCCGCCACTACCGCATATTATGTACAGATAGACCTGTATTGTAAATATATTCTACCACTACCTCCCTTGTTTCTGCACTCTCTCTCTCTATTACTGTTTCAAAGTTTTCCCTAGCACTTCCTGGAACACAGTTGTTAGAGAGGAAGGATGCAATGTTGACTGTGTAGTTTTGTTAGTTAGGTATGCTAAATTTAGTAGTAGTAGCACTATTTTCTGTATTTCAAATTATATTACAGAACTACAGTTTTAGAATACTTTATTATTATACACATAGATACTAGTCGCTACAAAGGATGCCTACAACAACTAAAGTTTTGTCAGTTGAGATAAATAGTAAAAGTACGAACCGAGTCGGTATCAGTGAAACTTATTCTGTAAATAAATAGTGGTATTTGTTCAACATATGTACTATGTATGTACATAATATTTCTGTAGATGCTGATGCTACAGAATACAAAGTTTCGGGATTATTACGTACTTTCTCAACAAAGAAACTTCAAAGTTGTACTCTACCTTCAGTACAATTTGAACTTGATTTGCTTTTCCAGATGAGACTACTTAATACTTACCTTAATAAATACTCAAAACAAAGACAATCACAGCTGTACTTGTAATATACATGCTTTACGAGTTTTCATTTAGTTTCAGTTAAATTAAATAGTTAGCTACACAGATGTATGTATTAAAGCATTTCTTAGTCAGCCTTTTATACAGATGTGTGTAAAGCATTCATCATGGCAGTTTCTTCAAGTGTATAATTAAATCACATTAAATTACTTAAGAGATGACGTAAAATATTTGGAACTTTTTCACAACTCGTTGAGTGTTTAGTAAAAATGCTGACGTAAAAGAAGTAGTAAATTAAAGCAGAGTTTAACAGTTAGTTTCCGTTTGCAGTTCCGTCCGTTACGTGCTACTACAATAATAGAAGTAGACCGAATTTAGAGGAATTATATAATTTCAGTGTATTTACTCTGTCCTGGGTATACACAAAGAGTGGGCATTACATTTGATGTGAGTTTAGTATATACAGTAGTAGGTAGAGTATTTTTTAGATGGGTTTGGTTGGTTTGCTATAAGTCTGGGTTATGTGAGTAATGTGTGCTCACATCGCTCATAGCATAGGTCACATGAAATGTGTATTGGATGAACTGTGTTGTAGACTTGATTGTAATGGTAGTTGTGTTAGTGAGCTGAATTCCCTATGGGGCTAACTTGAATAGAATGCATAGAAAGCGGTTCGCTTTGGACGAGTGGACCTCAAATTGAGTAAACTTTTCGCATCAAAGTTGCAATGATGTATATATACATATGGAACTGTTGGGAAAGCACATTGTGCCTTGTGTGTTCACTTTTTCGGTGTGTTTGTATTAGGTGGGCTCTGCTTGAGTTGTGTTGTACTTGTACTTGTGAGTTGGTGAGTGAGGAAATTGATGGTTTAGTTCTACTGGCTATGTATGAGTATTCAAGCAGACTAGCTTTTAGATACATATTACTATTTACATACATATGAGTATGAGAGAGAGACAGAAAGAGAAAGAGGAAAACCACAGAGTTATGTCCAAATGAATTCTAGTAGTGGCACTATGTAGTAGAATTCTCATGGAAGGATGGATGAATGTTTGTTTGAATTTTAGAGAAGAGCAGATTTGAAATGGCTCTGCGTTACGTTATGTGACTGGTTTGAAAGCTGTAGGGCTTGGGAATCAGCAAAAGTAATGCGTAATTTCCTTTTATCTTTATGCTGGTAAAACTTTGGAATTTCCATTTTGTTTGTTTGTTATCCATCAATACATACAATCAAATTGTGCATTCCATGTTGGTAAACTGTTGTTTGCAGAGATCATTTTAGTTTGAAAGCTCAGGAAGGATTACTCTGACTGTTGGGTTGCTACATGTACATGCTACAAACAAGACAAGGCGGTATGTGCACCCTCCACCCAAAGAGATAGGACAAACACACCGAAGGTCAGACACACAGGAGGGATAAGTGTATGTATATAAAGAAAGACAGAGAAAGAGTAAGGAAAGGAGGTAAGAAAGGACGGAAAGTTAAAAAAAGTTGTGTGCTTAACTGATTTGCTAAGAATTGTTTCTGACTGTGACTTAGTAAAGGAAAGACGCAAATAAGAAGTCGAAAGTTTGTTTTTGGTTGTTTGGATGCATGAGTGAAATGAAATAAAAAGTTTTTCGTGTGGAATACTGATAGGATTGTATTATGTCTTGGTGATGTTTGGGATTGATAAAATAGATAGAAAAGTCAAGTACAAGAAAGACTGTTTTTGAAATGAAAAATGATCAAAATGAGAGGAAAGTTTTGGAATCAAATGTATGAATCGAGTACTAGTGGTTCTAGGAATAGTAAATGCATTGGAATGTTAAACCAAGGCGAATTTCATCATTGTATGTGTACGCTAAGCAAGGAAAGTGGATGTAAATAAAACTTGGAATCGAATTCTAGATGTTGTAGTCGTAATAATAGTACTACTAGTGTACGTGTGTGTTTGTGTGTGACATAGCACTTAACTTGAAAAGCTTTCACTCCCATTTTCAACAAGTATAGGCTTGTATAGTACAAATATAATACAGAGATACTCCATTACAGTTTTCCCATTTATACTAACACTGAGATTCAGGGTTTGTCTGCAGACTCGAGTTGAGTTGAGGTGACTGTAGCGTGAAGTTTGTAGCATTAGGAGACTTCTAAGAAGGACTTAAGACTTTAAACAAGCTAGAGATTTGACGCTCCGTGTGTCGCGGTTCAGATTCCCAGTTGTAATATGCTGGAGCAGTTTTCCTTGCTCAAAAATACTATTATTAGTATTGGCACTAGTATAACCTTCTTAAACTCTGCTGAATGCAAAACACTTCCATTACATTGGCAGCTCTGCTAAAGCTAAGTTGACTGCCAAACGGAGGTAAAATCTTGTGATTGCTATAGAATGAAGATTGATGGATGAAGATTTCATAAGGAGAGATGATTAATGGATTTCGTGCTATGCTTTTAGTCGCTCTTTTGCCTGACTTCTCTCAAGCACACTCGCACGCATTCAGGAACTGTTAATCAAAATAAGAATTAAAATCAATTTCGCTTGCGAAGATACCATCACCACTTCAAACTGTTCTCAAACTATCTAATTTTTTTCAAACCTTTTTCGCTTAGTTTCTACTTAACTTCAAAAGAAATCTCGAGCTATTCAAAGCTATCCGTATCCTATGTATGTTGTAGATTTTAATAACATGGCATATTCCGATTCAGCCTTAGATTCAGAACAAGTATTCCTAATTGAAAGCAATGTAGACATTACAAAAATTCTTTTGATAATTCTACTTTTAAATTATATACATACCTACACCTACGTATTCTACTTCCAGTGCGGTGTTGTTGGTGTAGCGAGTAGCACTCATAATAAATGTAAAGTATCTTTTAGCTCTATAATTAAATTCATTATGTATTCATATTGCACAGATTGTGAGATTTAAATTTACACAGGAGCAATTACGGATATAATGAATGATTCTGTATTCTTTAAGACATATATTCTGTATGTTACTTGGAATTTGGAAAGTGATAGCAATCTACGTTTTCTGGCTAGCATACATAAGTGAGAGTAGTTTTAATAGATAGGAAAGCTAGACCAATTACATGGAAGTACTATAAGTCGGTTTAATTTGAAGAGCAGGTGTGTCCTTCGTGGAGTTTCCGATGTGTCATCCATTCTGTTCATATTGCTCATTGTGATTGCTTCCTTGTTAAATTTTATGACATTTGTCAAAGTCAACTGTACCTGTCTGTTCTGATTCTAAGAATGAGTATGAATGAATAGAGCTACTATGCTGCTAACACCAACCCCCAACTGGGTGGTTCTCTTTTGACTGTGTAGGACTTCTATTTGAACGATCGTTATTTTAATGGATGTTCCTTCACAGGTGGAGATGCCTACTTTCTTTGTGCATAGTATTGGATGTTTATACTATTATTGTATACATACTTGTGTATCCTACAAGGCAGTTGTAGAAAGAAAGTGGCATTTATTATTGTGATGAAATGTTTCGAGTGTGTAGTGTAAAGTTTCTAATGCTAATAAAATTATATTCTACTAGTGTATAGTAGTGGCAACACATCCGAATAATTCTGAATGCTTAATGGCCCTTTTCTCTGTTTGCTGAATTTCAAAGGAACAAAAAGGAAATGTGATTTTTTCCAGATACTTGGAAATGTTTGCTGTGTCAACGCAACGGGAACCATTTGTACATGTTTTCCTACAGAGTTTAGTTAAAGTAGATATTACACAAAGAGAGAAAGTATACAGAATATACCTACCACAGTTTTTACTATTGGATGTTTATAAATCTCCAAGTGTTATGATTATAGTAAAATCTAAATAGTCTTATTGCCCTTTCTACTGAAATTGTCTGCCATGCCCTGCGAGCAGCATAAATGACTCTAGGGAAATTCCATGAAGTGAGAATGTCCTGTTGCAAACTTGCTCAAACTTTTTTGACCCGTATGAATGAATTTTTATTCAGCAAAAAAATATTATAAGCTGTTGCAAAACTTTTATTATAACTAACAGTTATACAGACTGTAGTGTAAGACTTGCAAAACGACAGGGATAAAACTCCCCACCAAGCTCAGCATTTTTCTAAGTATGTACGAAGTTTTCTGTATAATGTATATAGACACACGCAAACTGTAATCATATTAGATGTACTATTTGTGTTGCTTAAATATAAATATTTTCCTATGATTGCTTTACACAACAGAACACTGCAGACAATGCAATGAAAGAACTACGAACTGATAAGGAGAAATTATATGACAGCAAATAGGATTTGTATACAAAGTCCAATTGAGAAAATAAACTTTATTCTAAATTCCAGTAGCAGAGTTGTTTAGAATTTTCTACAGTTTTTTGATACACATACTGGAAGAGCGTCTGTAGTCAAGTGGTGAACAACTTAAATCAGTATTGTATTATTATGACAACAAACATTTGTTCCGTGCCATTGTGTACTTGAGCTTGGCTTCATTGCACAGAATATAATGCAGCCAGCAATACTCCACTCTTTTACGTTCTACACTATCGCAATGGTCTAGACGGGTTACCTAATCGATATTGTAAAAGGAAAAGGCCGTAGTATCACTATATGTATATATAAACGGAGAAGCTTAGAAAAGAATTCAAAATAGGTAAATATTCTATGTATGTACGAGTAGCTCTAGCTCATATGTACTTATACATACAGTCGCTCTACTCTAAATGCTATACATAATCTAACTTGCTTATTCACTATTTTATACATACCCTGTAGTATATGTGTGCATTACGTGCAATATGCGTATAGGTACCACATGCAGTACAATATACCATCATTCCATTATTAGTCGCAGTGGCCTGAACTATATATCTGTGTATTTAATGCATTAAACACTTTATACGTAGGTATATGTAATGTAGGTTCTTTTATACAGATATTCTCATAGGAAAACACTGCGTAAATGTACAGCAAGGAAAAAGAGAAATGCTTTTACCCTTTTAGTTCTTGTAGCACAAATACTAGCCAGTATGATTCATATGTAGCAATGTACTTCTACACACAAACACATTCACAGTCCTACACTCCATTATGACTATGACAAAAGAAAATGGAAAGGGAGACGAACGATATGTTGCATCACGTTTTTCGTTACATAAATACTATGTAGTACTATAGTGTGATAGCTAACACATGACACACAGCACATGCATAAAATAAACTATCCGAATCGAAACGTACGTGAGTCTTGCCTTCAGTATATTGTATGTGCTGTGTCCTGTAAAATTTACATGTAGTCAATGGAAAAAACGAAAGGATAGACGGGCTTATCACTGTGTATAGGTTTTACTAGTACATAAAGAATAGTATGCCCAAGCAGTGTTATATTTGTGAGTGTGAGACTCTCAACATGCAATTCAACACTAAACAAGGCATATACATAGAGAGAGGGGACTTTAACTCAAATTGTGTGTACCTATATCTGTCAGTGTTAAACTGAGTGAGTTTCAAAGGCAATAGCCAAATAGCAAACCACTTTCACCCGTCCTTAGTTGTACATGCGGAATTTCCAACTATCTGTATTGTGTAGGTATAGTGTAAACTTTCTATTTTTTGATGACACTTTTTCTGACAGTTTCGTAGCTTATTATAGGTATGCTGCATGGCATGGGTGTTGTTTCATTTGAAATACGTCTGTCTCTCTCTCTCTCTCATTGTGTTTCTAGTATGCATTTATGAGAATTGCTGTAGTTCGTTTAGTTTTGCAATTTCCAAGTAATAGAAATAGTGGACTATTTATACGTGTGTCGGTTTTGTGTGTGTATGTCATGTCTAGCCTGCCTCTCCTTGCCACGATTTTCCAACCAAATTAAAACAGTCATTCATAGAACTATTTGCTTAGTAATATGTGCCTTTGTTTTACATGACTTTGATGTAAATGACGTGACTACATGCACTGTGCCAAAACACAACAGTAAAATTTCGAGCAATTCGAAATTGTTGCTTTCTCCTAGGGAAGGACGCACGGCTGCTTTGTGTCGTCTTACATGATTTAATGTAAACTTTGTCAAAGTCACCGTCAAGCATGTGTGTAAAGCAAAAGCAACGAAGTAATGGAAGGTTTACACACATTTTTCTACACATATTATTAGTAGTTTAATAATAATGCGGGTTCATTTGGAGTCTGAAAGTATGTACATTTGTAAAATATGTACTTACTTATTATTGCTTCACTTACACAAGGTAATCACGTAGAGCACATGCTATGCGTTCTACTTATTCTATTATTTAAATCCATTGTTATTGATGTATGTTGAATCTGCAACTTGTACGTGTGGCACATATAAGGTGAGCAAATGCATGATGTGTGCCATTTGCTCCACACTGTGCACAGAATCAATGAAATGACGGTACTTTACTTTCCCCTCTTTCGGATTTTAATCAGAAACACTTTAGTATCCCGTATTTCAACATTGTGAGCGGGTATTATTAATAATATTATATGTTCACATGTTTAGTATTCTGACAACGAGCTGTGATTTCTGTTGGATTTCAAGAACGTATTATTAGTATGAGTAAGTAATGTGATGTGGTACATCTGTTCTGTGAGCAAAAGCTTGCTTACATGCAGAGTTCTCCGTTTTTGTCTTTCTTTGTTATATGAATGTAGGTAGGCTGGTTGAAAGTGGCGTGGCTGTTATATTATTACCAGTGAACACGGATATAAGTTGGTGGGTTTAATGGCAGTAGGTGTAGTGTTGCCCCATTGCGTTGTTTGCTTCCTTCGTTGAGCTTGATGGAATCTGAATGTAGCCACCTTCATCCGACACGCAATTCTCTCATTTTTCAAGCAGAAATCATCTGAGACTTTCATAAACGTAAATGCACAACCAACAACAAGCCTTGCATTTAAAGACTACGTAATATACTGTAACATACATTCTAAAACGCATGTTCTTACTCGACTGGTCAAGCACACGGATATTTGTTTACTAAAACTTTTATATACATACACGATGTGTATGAAATCATTTCTCTTAAATATATTCTATAGTACCTTCATACAATATCGCTAAAAATCTTGTAGCATAGTGCCCAAGTAATATGTTTGTTTGTGTTCCTACACAGGTTTGTATACTTTCACAGTTTATTTGTTGAGGCATACATGGAATGTAATCTGCCATGGTGAGATGTGCAATTTTAAGTTATATCTAGATGCACTGAAGCAAGAAACTGTATGTATATGTACATTAGGTGTATGTATGTACAATATAAGTAGCTGGTATAGCACAAAGAGATCGTATGTGTTTCTCTTCCAGCGTTTGAGTACTCTTTGCCCTTATTTCCGTTTGGAAGCTTATTTGATCAAAGCTGTGAAGACGGAGCTCATATTATTGAACTGATCTTTCCCTTTCCAGAACCTTTTGTTAGACACATTCGTATTTATACGTATACTGACTTATAAATACTTAAGTCAGTATACACATACATACATGTAGCTAAAATATACGTGTAGGTAAGTGTATGCATGTAGGTATTACGACCTACACACATAACCAACTCACTGACGTGACGTAGCTAATATAATCTGTTAAATGCATATGAGGTCCTATACTAATAAAAGAGTAAATGGTTTCTGTAGGTAGGAATATATTGGTGTATGTATATATGGTGGGAGATTTGGGAGAATTCGGGAGAATGTTTCTAGTGTGTTAGTGAAGGCATCGGAGTGAGGTAGAGGCAGATGGACTGGTGTTTGAAATGCCACTTTGGTATGCCCAACTCGCGCTGCATAAATAGAAGTGATGTGATGCGAGATATTTTCTACTACCTCTTCCATGTAAGAATGATTGCATTACTTGACTAAGCTGTGCTGTGGTAGACATTACATGTCATGTCATGTTTTCGTTTCCCTTTGGACATCAGTATGCAGGCATCTGACACCCTATGTGAGACTCACAGCCACACTGTCCAACTTCATCCATTCCAACTTTTTCTTATGACTACTTTCCAACTTTCTATGTAAATACTTTCAGCTTTAATACTGAAATATAACTTTTCCATATCCATTTCGACGGATTTATTGCATTTCCATATTATTGTTGCAATTGTACACAAGTTATGCGTTTTTAGTGGCAAATTGAAGAAAGTCTTTTTCTCGTTTCACTCTATTCACTCTATTATTACAGTTATTATTGCAAATATTTTCGAGCATTTGCTTTGGAATGATTGATCGTGTAATGCAATGCTACAAGCGATGTATGTAGTAAGTGTAAACTATTGCGTTTTACATACAGGAGGATACCTATAGTGATTTGTTTGTGGGAAAAGTTGATTTTGCTTGTATGTTGAATTTGTTGGATTGGAATGAAACATGGATGGGTTTTAGTTGAATTATTACGTAACTTTATGTATGTCATAGTCATGTACGTATGAAAAGGAATGTGTAGAATGCATAATGTGAGGATAAAATGAAGTCTCAGAGAAAGAGCTGTGCGTTATTTGGATGAATGGCTTATTATTGTTAGTCACCATTCTTTTAATGCTCTTTCATGGTTCGTAGACAAATAAATAAATGAGGCTTGCTATGATATGTTAGTATTACAAAGGAAATGGCGAATTTTTCTTTTATTAGGTTATAATAGTAAGCGAGTGCATTCAAAGAATTATGTAGGAGTTGACGACATAAATGTGTTAAGTATAGTGTTGAATGCATAAATGAGAAGTTATAAATTATATTTGTTTTTCACGGTGATTCACAAAGTCAGATTGAAAGTTAAATTGGGTTTATGTGTTTATATGTATGTATGTATCTTCTTCTGTATATATTCTATATATACAGAAGAAGATGAAATAAGGAAATGAGTAAACATCGTAAAGAAACTGGAGAAAGTTGAAAGATTCCTCCTTGCACTTTGAAAACTGTTATCTTGTGTGCAAAGTATAACTACTACTACTACCTATGTATGGTTGCAAGTAAAGCTCCAACTTTGGTTTCCACCATGAAGAGTTTGAATTTGATTGCTGGTGTACTATCTATAGGAGTATGTATTTTGTACATGGCCGCATTTAGGATTCCATTTTGGGGCGGAGGCATAATCCCAACATGGTGCATAAAAGTGTCTATTATACAACAGCATATCGCAAAAAATATAAGCTAATTTGGGCCAAAATGAACCTAAAATACATCTAAGTCACGCCTAGCGCACAAATTGTGATATTTTGCTTGTTTTTTTGGTAAAATAACCTATTTTTGCACTTTTTTGTAAAAAAATCTATTTTTCCAGTTTTTTGTAAAATAACCTAATATATTTGTTGAAATTTTTGGTGAAATAATGTATTTTCCCCCTTTTTTGGCAAAATTATAACCTAATTTTTTCACTTTTTAGGTAAAATAACCTATTTTTGAGATTTTGCAGGGGGAGGCGAATGCCCCCTCAATACGGCCTTGATTTAATCTAGTTTGTTGGAATATACAGTATAGGGATGAATGTTATGCTTACAGACTAGGAATTTGAGTCTTTGCCGACATTCTTGAAAGAGTTGAGAGAGATATGCAAACCAGTTATGTACGATATCAATTTGTTCTACTTTTGCTTAGTTGAGATTAGGTAGTTTTCTTCTTACGTTCAGTTTCTTTAAGACTTTGAAGAAGAAAACAGGACTTTGTTCACGAACGATAAATGGAATGCTTTCACTTTGGTTTTTCTGCTTAAAAGAGTGCAGGTACTTAGATAGTTGCTGCTGCTACCTACTTAAGTTTAGTGGCTCGGTTGACTTGGTATGCAACTCAATGCGAGCTTAGGCGCCCAGAATCCAATGGCTCAACTCAACTCAACATACATAATACAGCTACGAACGAGCGGAATATCTAGTACTACAGATATTTCCGATTTTTCTTAGTGAAGCTGAAAAAAGTGGAAAAGAGGCTTTTAGGCAAAGAAAAACGGAATGAGATGGGATATTTGTGCTTGTATGAACTTGCTTTTTTATGTAATATTATTAGTGGTTAAATTTGGAAGGATGTGAAAGTAGAGTCTAGCTGAGTAAAAAGTAGTATACAAAAGAGGAGTTCTTTCTTCTTCCCTCAGAGAGTCAGAGAGTTTCTAGTGTATTTTTGATAAAGACAAATTCCACAACGTCAAATAGTACTAGAAGGGTGTAGGTATTCACTTTACCTTAGAGAGTCTAAAGTTATGTTATGTTTCTTATGTCAATTCCTTTGCAATCATAAAAGTAAGGATTAGTATTTGTAAAAAACCAACTTTTACTAGTACTAGAACTTCTTTTCATATGCTGACATAAGAGAAGTCTTTTTTCAAAAGAATTGAAGCAAAGTAATAAATTGTGTAATGTATATTTGTGTTAAGTCTGTTCTTCTTTAGTGGTATTATTAGTTATAGCTATACTAGCATTTCTGCCACCAATAATGTATCATAAGGAGGAAGAACATGTCATGGCAAGTAAGTAGTCTGAATAAATCGCAACAAAATTGATTTTCTTTGGTTTTTTATCCTTTCTAATATTAAAGGAATCTCATCTCAACATGTTATTTATCTGTACATGAACGAAAGACGAAATGAAAATGTAACTGAATATTGCAAATATTTAATTCGGCTTGAGTTTCACTTCTTTTCTTTGTATGAGAGGCTTTTGTATGTTCTTAATATCTTTTCTTTAGTATATCAAAGACCTTTGTACGTACAAACCTACTGCATGTATGAAAGTATTTATCAATACTTTCATACAGTATGTTAAAAGAAATATTATGACAATGCATTCATTTCTTTGTACCTAAAGCCTGTAATACGTAATATTATTTCTTCTGGAAGAAAAAGCAATATCAATATTAATATATTTTGCTTGAGTTTCGTATTAAGGCACGTGTAGTGGCAACATATGTCTCATTAAGCTTACGCTACATTAACTAATGTAATATATTAGCTCCTTTATTGTTTCATCAGAAAATCACGAGGTGGTATGAGTGAGAAAACATATTAACACATAATGAAAAGGCTTTGATAACGATTGCCCACATTGTATAGAACTAATTGTTTCTTGCATTCATCTGAAACGTAATAACAATAAGGCATAAGTGATACTGCAATTAATTTTGATTTGCTACATTTGTTTTAATCACTGTTCTTTTGTGATGTGTCACACAAAATATCACTTAGCCCTTCATTTGCTTTTCAAATGCCAGGGCACGAAAGATTTGTGTCCCAATTTCCACTAACAAGCTTCAAGAAATTATTATTCTAAAACTTGGAGGAACAATTGAGTGTATTTACTAAGGGAAGGACTATATGTACCAATATTAGTAGTACAGTATGTGTGTATTTCCATTAGAATTCGAGACTAATGTTAGTTTGGCTGAAGACTAGTTATTACAGTTGTGAGTGAGAAAAGCAGTTAGTGTTTAGTGAAGTTTGCTGTAAATGTGGATGCCGACACAGCTGTAGGTATTGTCTTACTCTTTATATGTAGTCGTTGGAATGAAAGGGAAGGGATGAACACGAACACAAAAAGCTGGATAGAAAATGCAAAGAGAAAAGAGAGACAAGTTTCAGCTTTCATTTTCTGATGGTAATGAGAGGACACTGTTTTTGTGTAGAAAGACTTTGAAAGGAAATCTAAGTTTTATAGTCTTGGCTACTACTTACTTCTAGGGAAATTGCTAACAGAGTTGTTCTATTCTTTCGACACTCTCTTCTCTCTAATTTCTGACTCTTTAACGAATTGGAACATGAAACTTTGTTTTGTTTCTCATTACCTACTGCTGGGAAGTATGCAGAGTTTGTAGTGAATGTACAACAACGTGATGATGTCTTTCAAGTGAATGTGCCATTCAACTCAGAGGAACTGCTACCTATTCTCAGACAAAATGAGAAAATCAAAAGGATTTCAGATTCAAAGCACCACTGTGTCACTATGTGCTCCGTGTCCACATTTCCCTTGTTGTTATCTCCTTTTGTAGTTTAATTATCATTGAAATTAATAGGGGTTTCCTGTCAACGAATTCCCTACGGCAGGACGCAAGGCTAACTATTTGTATTCCACTTGTTATAACTAGTACTATCTTTACAGACTTCAAATAAGACTACCGACACAAACGCCCGTAGTTATTACAATTTCTAAACCGATTGAAGTCACTGTTTATATTTAGAATTCTCGTTTAGAGTCTTCCTACTTAAAATAATGACATAGTACATACATACAACACAATCAATACAACCCAACACATCAACGAAACAGTCATGTACCATGTTCCTACAAAAGAAATTTTGCAAAATAATAAATACATTTACAAATACCTACAGACACTAGAGCTGATTAACGATGTATCGTTAACTGTTAGCGATACGATGAACTAACGATACGATGAGCTAACGATACGAT